>SJYT01008458.1:165662-194218 GCA_006410635.1 Cephalophus harveyi | reverse complement strand
AAGAGTCTTCTCCAACACCACAGTTCAAAAGCATCAATTCTTCAGCGCTCAGCCTTCTTCACAGTCCAACTCTTACATACACCGTGTTAACTCATACAACAGGAGTATGGTTTAAAATCTCAATCACTGTAGCCAATTCTAAATTTTTTTAAAAGAAACATGGAAAAGGGACAAATGAGCACACTGAGAAGTCCAGGATGAGGTTGGAAAGTATTAGAACCCTAGAACTCTAGTAATCCAGGGAATGGTTGAAGGACTTGGACAGGAGGTGGTCACGGGGAGACGTGAGAAGGGAGTTCACATCTTAGGAAAACTATCACGGAGAAGAGGTAATACATTTTTGTTTGTCTTGCAATGCAAAGCCAGATTGGAGCCACTGCGTGGCACTTGCAAAGAGGCACATTTCAGCTTTCTGTTCAACATAAAGGAAACATTTGTAGTACTGGCTGCCCTGAAAGGCATTTAGCCCTTAACCAGGTATGCATTTATGAGTAGAGAAGACAAGATAGAAACTCTTTATATAAAGGATTCTCTATTGTTTACTAGGCGGTGCTGTTGGTAGGATCTCAGCCTTTTCACTGCTTTGCATAATGAATGAAATCAGCAAAGATATTCTAAATTTGGACCAAATTTTGAAAAATCTAGGTGGCTGAATTAGTCATGTGGAGTCCTCAACTCTGGCTTGAGAAGAGAAGTGCTTTCTGTCTGTGAACTCCAGCCACCCAGACATGGAGCCAAATTTGACTGGAAGATATGTGTCACCAGTGTTAGGGACAGTTTTCCCTCTCTTCCATGAAGTCTGGAAGCCTGTCCCTGTGACGGCTTCATACTCAACAGGGGTAGGAATCCAGTCCCCATCCATTGTTGCTGTCATCTGAGTCATAATGTCTGTGAAGAAATTTGGTTTATTAAAATGATAGGCTTCCTTCCTCTCAAAACATCTAGGTATTATTCCTGAGGTTCTTTGAATCCTAACATGTTAAGCAGTATATTTACTTCCACTCCAGTGGAGTGTAATTTCTTAAAAATATACTAAATAAAAATTAACCAATCTTGGTATTGCCATCCTTAGCTCAATAATGATTTTTCATTGTATGGGACAGTACACTTCCACAGGGATTTGTGTGTGTAAAAGGGGGCCCTTTTGAAATGAAGGACTAATATATATCTTATCGGGTCAAGTTCATTGAGAAAAGATACAGAGTATCTTGTGTGAAGTGTGAGAGCAGATACCCCCACTTAGCTAGATCTTTCTACTCAATTAAGTCTCCTTTTGTGCTGTTTATCAGGGATTGGTCATCTCCCTCCCACCACTAGTTCTTTTGACGATCTAGATCTGACAAATAGACACACACACACACACACACGCGTCCAAATATGCTCCTTTTAGACTTTTAAGAGTTTTCCAGAAAATGCAGAGGCACTGAAAATAATAACAGTCATGAAGAAACTCACTCCTCCATCCATTTACCAGATCCCTGCCTGCACTTTCTCTTTGCTGGGGCTGGGCACCGGTTGGGGGCGGGGCAGATAGTGGCTCTTCCCTCATGGATCTTACTATCTGGTGTTAGCTGAGTTCCAGTCATCCTTGCTTCTTGGGCTTCAGTCTTCTGTTGCCAAGCTGTCTTGGGTCTGGGTCTTTTGTGTCAAATCAGGTAGAGTTCTTTAGCTTGCTGCTAAAGGACACAGGAGATGAGGGATGAGCACACGGCTGCAAGAAACCTACAGCCCAAGCAGTGAACACCTGACATATCTTTAAATATCTTCAGTCAACAGGGGGTTGACGCCTCCTTCCCGGCTCTCATCAAGGCCCAGTCCCCTGCCAATCAAAGCAGCTTTCTGCCCAGGGGAAAATTATCTGGAGGAAAGCAATTTAAAAAATTTAAATTCTCTCTGTTCCAAGAATCTTCCCGTTTAAACAGATCCATCATTTGTTAGCACACAATTTATTTTAAAATTCTTGTGTGGTGTGGTGTGCTGAAATGTACAGTGCAAAACACGTTTTCACCAAGTACCCTGTGTTTAGAGGACTCAGATAATTAGCCACCTGGGGGAAGGGGAAAGGAGCCGTGGCCATGAGCCCACAACCCTAACCCGCTCAATTGCCCTGTTTCCAGATCATGTCCCACGAGCTCTTCTCCAGATTTAGTCTCCGGCTCTTTGGAAGATAACAAAATGGTAGCCTGCTCCGGGTTGGAAGCAGTTGCTTTCATTGTTCGTGGTTAGAAGAACACTTGTACTCTCTCTGCTGGGAAGAGGTGGTGTGCATGTGTGATGAGCTGATGAACAAAACACGAGGACATGCTATTGAAAGGAAAATGTGATGACGCAGGGCTCTTATTTGTGGAAACACCCACATTCTGTAACCTCAGCTTCTATGGCCTGACACTACAGAGTCAAGAGAACTCCAAGACCCACAGAGTATTTCTAGCAACATGGGTTCCTAGACATCAAAGAAGGAACTGTGGTGAAAGATAGTACTAAAATATAATTCAAAAGTGCCAGGTGGAGGCTGGTCCTAAGATCCTTGGAGATTGAAGCCTTATTTATGGAAAAGCTATCAAGGACATCTGCCAAGGAGATTGGAAGCAGGCTCGAAGAACTCCAGTGCTCCGGGAGGAAGTGCTCCCCACCTGATCACACCCCAGGAAATACAGAAGCAGCCAAGTGTCTCTGTCGCTTGATTATATTTGTATGTGGGAAGTGGCCCTGAGGATGTCTTGCTGAATCAAGATACAACACTAGTCAACTTAGCACTCTCCTTGTTTAAGTACATTTGGTTTGCTTCCATCACCGTGAATACACAGCTCAACTCACTTCATGAAAAGTATATCTGATGAAAAGAGAAATGTATTTGGCTGAAATGTCCATAACGTCTTACGGGAAAACCTGAACAAACTTTTTGACCCACCAAATATATTGACGTGAAATATACTTCATGCATGCTGTATTTTTATAGAGGCCTTGAGACAGCCACAGGCCCTGATATCTCAAGTAAACAGTGTTGCTGAGAATTGTAGTAGCAGCAGTGGTAATAATAGTCAGTGGGTGGTATTAGCCTAATAATGGAGTGGGTTCATCAAGGGGGTGGGTGTCATTTAGACGTTGGGTAGTTTTCTCCACTCCATCCACTTCTCTGTGGCCAAGTGGGCAGGTCAATGCTTTCTAGTCAGTAGTTGGCTTTGCTCCTCTGTTTAGATGTCTCTCTGCAGCAGAAAGGGAGCACGTGGATAACTTCTCACCTGAGTAGTGAACTGGCGATGTAGTTTTACTCTCCGCCAGTGTTCTGTTTGAATGCAGATCCCCAGATACTCTGCTGGGTTTCCCAACTTCCACCAGGGAGCTTGGAGTCGGATCTGAGAATTGCTCATCTAGCTATCACTCTGCCATAGGGACTTACATTGTTTCTAGAGATTCCATTACTGCCCTTGTGTTTTTCAAAGTCTGTGGTGGAAAAGTTATTAGCATTTGTTCTAGTGGAGTAGACTCGCTGCTCAGCTTCAAAAAGTGAAATAATATCAAACCAGGGAATGTAATGACTTCTGGAGAAAGTGGGGCACCCATGTGGGCCTCCGTCCTAGCACTGTGTGCTCTTGCCCTGCCCTGGGAGTTCCTTCTCTCTTTTGGGCCATGGATAGTATCCTGGGGTCAGATGAGCCTTCTGTTGTGGGGGAAAGAGTGAGTGAGGGGCTGAGACTGTCTGTGAGACCCTGAGATTGTCTCCGAAATTTTGCCTTAACTAGATGACCCACGCACCTCCGCCTTGGCCTGATGCTGGTTCCTGGGCTGGTTGGGAACCTCCTTAGATCTGGGTCCCCTGCCTTTCAGGACCTCCCTCCATTTGCTCCTCCTTGCCTTTGCCCATATGCCTCAGTTTACCGCTCCTGCCAGGACAGCGATATGGTGTGAACTTGACCTACTACATCAAACATGAGTTAGGTGCTCAAACCCTACCCCCACCCCTGACACTACCACCCCATTCCCAACCCTTAATTGGATCCTAAGCCTTCGACTCTTTTTTAAGGCTATACTTTTGTCCTAGGGCCGCTCACACTCCTACCCAAAGGAGATACTACTCACAAGCTAAGGCCAAATTTACAGTAATTGAAAATGTTATAGTTTTCAATTCTGGTGTTTAACACTGTATTAGCCACTTCTTGATTTATAAATCTTAGATGCTTGATCTAAAATGTGAAGGTTTTGGAAGGTGTCAGAAAGCTCACACAGATGTAAACCTTTTTTCTGTGCATTATTGAAATATTGCAGGTTCATGGTATTGCTGGTAGTTGTTAATGTATTCACGATTCGAACTGTCCTTTCAAGGGAGAAGGTCTTTTCTTTGTAAATGTCATTGAACCCACTTTCTGTTTGTTGAAATCATTTCTGAGTGGCTCAGATATATTTCTCAGAGACTTGGAAGCTCACATTCTGTCCGTGGCAGTCTCTGTGACTGTGCTTCTCTTCCGAGTAACTCTCAGAGAGTGGGTGTTCATCGTGTTGCATGGCTGTGCATCTAGACTTCCCATGGCACGTTAATTCTCCGTGAGCGGTATTATTAGCACCATTTTTTAGTACAGGAAACTGAAGCTTAGTCCTAAAAAAATAAGCTGCCAGCAGCCTCTCCACAAGTGATGATGGTGCTAGGCCTACACCCAGATTTTTGACTCCAAAGCTAGCCTTGTTCTTTGCTTATTTTTTTTAGCAGTTGGAAAAAATTATAATTTTTATTTTTGTTTGGCCTCACTGCACAGCATGTGGGGTCTTAGTTCCCTGTGCCACCTGCATTGGAAACGCGGAGCCCTAACCACTGGCCCACCAGGGAAGTCCCTGAAAAAAAATTTAAATATGGAGAATAATAAAAACAAAACCCACGTACTCTCTTCTGGAATTGAAAGATATTAACATTTTGGCATATTTTGTATTTTTTTTCTAAATAAAGAACTTTAAAGAAGTTCTCATTTTACTCCTCCCATTTCAAATCTTTGTCCTTTTTACCTTCCACCCCATCCTGCCCCAACGCTTCCTTCAGAGGCAACTGGACCATGTTCCTCTGCTTTTACTACACACACATATGTTTATTGTCAATATATAGCTTAGCTTCTGTGTTTAAAAAGGTATGCAGGGAGTTTCCTGGTGCCTTAGTGGTTAAGATTTGGTGCTTTCATCACAGGGGCCTGGGTCTAACCCCTGGTCGGGAACCGTCCCACATGCTGTGTTGTATGGACAAAATACAAATAAATAATAAAACAGTGTGTAAAATTTTATGTATAGTGTATAAATAAATTTTATTGTATTTATTTTGAAACTTACTCTTTTCCCCAATTTAGTTTTTGATGTTGTTCCATATACTAGATCTTAATTATTCATTTTGATGGCTCTCTAATATTCCACTATCTGAATATATTAGAATGTATCCTCTTGATAGACATTTAGCCTGTTTCCAATTTTTTATTCTTTTACAAACAATACTGTACATGTGTCTATGCTTATCGAGGGAATAAACTTAGAGGAGGAATTGCCAGGGACTGGGGTTGGCACAGTCTCACCTCTGTCACTCTCCAAAGTGTGCATAGACTTCTACCTGTCATGTATAAGGGCAGATTTCCCCACATCCTCACCACCTCTTAGACTATAATTTTAGCCAGTTGTGAAATAATATTTCTTTGGCTTAGTTTTAATTTGCATCAGCCTGGTAACTGCTCATTACAACTAGAGAAATTGACCCTAAACTTCTCAGCAGTCAAGCTCCCATTCTTATAAATTGGTTGTTCACATCTTTTGTTCATTTTTCTGTTTGGTGGTTTTTCTTTTTTTCCTGCTGATTTGTAGGAATTCTGTATACTGCCAATATTAGTTGTTTATCAAACTAACTGCATGCTATTATCTTTTCCCAGTTCAAGGTTTTTGGTTGTTTATGGGGTTTTGTATAATATACACATTTTAAAAATTTTGTTATAAAATTATCAGTCTTTTTGTGCTGTATTGTGTGTCTTGTTTGTCATAAGTTTTAGAGTTTTTGTTTTTCATTTTTAGGTCTGTAATCACCCCTCCCCCACCACCACCCACGTTCTTGCCCATTGTTCTTCCTTACTCTGTTTTTCTCCATAACACTTTATCATCTTGTGCTATATCCTACACTTACCTGTTTTGCTTGTTTATGTATTGTCTCTTTCTCTCCACTAGAATGTAAGCTCTCTGAGGGCAGTAGTTTTTGTCTGTTTCATTCATGTCTGTATCCCCAACACTTGGAATAGTCACTGGCATATAACAAGTGCTCAATAAATTTTATTGAACAAATAAAGAGTAATCCGTAGAGAATTTATTTTTTGTGTGTATAGTATGAATAGAAATTTCACTTTTTATTCCCTCATGGAAGGCTTGTTTCTCTAACACCATTCATTGAATAGTCCATCCTTCCACCACTGACCTTTTTCATTGAGCCTTTATCAAGCTGGAGTAATTTCCTTTGCGCCACTGTCTTTATATATTCCCATTCCCCTGCCTCTGTGCTAAAGTTTGCAGGAAAGTCAGCCCTCCACATACAGCAGTGGAAATGGGGGTGATGAAGAGCTAGGCCCTGTTTATGGAGAGCACTTTTCTGATGGGTCAGCCAGTAAACATTTAAGAAGCACCTTTTATGAACCAAATGTAAAGACAGACCTGAGTCCTCAAAGCCCTCAAAGGATTTTCTGGTTGACATTAAAGCTGTTATAACTCAAGGCAGAATATAAGGGTTGAGCAGGCAATGAGCTGTGTGCTGAGGACATAGAAACTGGAGAACACAGTGGTTAAGTTTGTAGGCGTCAAGTAAATTAAATCTGTCTTTGCATCCTGCTTCTGCTTCTCACTGGGCTTTATATCTTGAGCAATTTACTTATCTTCTCCAACATTTAATTTCCATATCAAAAAATGTGAGTGATGATAATAATACCTGCTTCAGAGGTTGTTGATGGAAAGAATGTACACTAAGGGCGTAGGTCAGTGCCTGCAAATACTCACTAATTCTAGTGTGCATGGAGAAACTTTAGGGAGGAGGTGATATTTGACTGAGTCTTGCAGCATGGGTTAGATTTTTCTAGGCAGGGATTGAGTAGGTGGAAAAGGACGTGCCAGACTAGACACAGAATCAATTAAAAGCACAAACATGAAGGCCAGAAAGTATAGGGTGAGTTCAGCGAGCAGTATCCCAGTTTGAGATGACAACTGTAATGATGACAGAGAGTAATGATGAAGAGACTGGAAATGTAGGTTGAGCCTAACTGTGGTGGGTTAGCAGCAACAACCCGAGAAAAAGTCCTTTATTTCTCAGCTCCTGATTCCCCGATGGCTCCCCATTGCCAATGCCTCTGGCAGGGGTTTCTTGAAGAATCAGAGAGGAGAGGGCCAAGAAGGGCAGCTCAGAGGCTCCCTGGAGAATCCTGGTCAGTTCAGGTGAGGGTCCATGTTCCAGGGCATCTGAACTTTAGAAACATGTGTTTGTGTGACATGCACCTGCGTGTGTGTGTGTGTGTGGGTGTGTTTAATTGAAGCCTCCTTTATTTTTTGTTTTGTTTTGTCTTAGAATTGGCACAATTAGTAAACAAATCTTTATCTTTTTAAAAAAGATTTTATTGGAATATAGTTGATTGACAATGATGTGTTAGTTTCAGGTGTATAGCAAAGTGAATCAGTTATACATATATCCCCTCTTTTTAAGATTCTTTTCCCATGTAGGTCATTACAGAGTATTGAGTAGAGTTCTCTGTGCTATACATTAGGTCCTTATTAATTATCTATATCGTATATAGTAGTGCACGTCTATCAATAGGAACCTTTTTTTAAACCACTTTTTTTTTTTTTTTAGCATCAGCTTTGTGTCCGGTTTGGAGCTGGGTGCTTCTTTATACAGGCCTACCTCAGAGATACTGAAGGTTGGGCTCCAGACCACTGTAATAAAGCAAATATTATAGTAAAGTGAACCAGATGAACTTTTTGGTTTCCCAGTGCCTATAAAAGTTATGTTTATACTGTAGTGTATTAAGTGTACAATAGCATTATGTATAAGAAAGTGTACAGACCTTAATTAAAAATACTTTATTGCTAAAAACTGGTCACTAACCATCATCTGGGGCTTCCCTGGTGGCTCAGTGGTAAAGAACCTGTCTGCCAGTGCAGAAGATGTGGGCTCCATCCCTGAGTTGGGAAGATCCCCTGGAGAAGGAAATAACAACCCACTCCAGTATTCTTGCCTGGAGAATCCCCATGGACAGAGGGGCCTGGCGGGCTACAGTCCATGGGGTCTCAAAGAGTCAGTCATGACTAAGCAGCTAAGAAACAACAACAGAAGCATCGTGTGAACCTTCAGTGAGTCGTAATCTTTTTGCTGCCGTGGAGGATTTAAAATATTGTGAGAATTATCAGAATGTGACACAGAGATACAGGGTGAGCAAATACTGTTGGAAAAATGGTGCCGACAGGCTTGCTCAATGCAGGGTTGCCACAAACCTTCAATTTGTGAGCAATGCGGTATGTGTAAAGCACCATAAAGCGAAGTGCAGTTAAACGAGTTATGCCTGGACATCCGCTGATTGTTTAGCCTGAAACATTTCTCTCCCTGGATACTCCTGTTCAGTACGTGGTCTTTTGTCCCTGATACTGTGTCCATCCAGGGAAGCTTAGAGGACCCTCCTTCCTACTTTCCCACCTCACCTCTCTCTAAAGTCACGGAGGAGAAAAGAGCAGCCTTAAGACGTAGGGCCCCAGCAAACTGTTTGTAAAAGAAGGTATTGCCTGCCAGTGTTCTTCCCTGCCTGGCCTAACTTTTAGGCAGCTGCCGAGATAGACTGTCGTCACAGGGAGGACAGAGGCCACCCTCTGGACCTCAGGCTGGTGTGAACAGAAGAGCCCAGGCCTTGTCATCAGAGAGACGTGGGTTTAGGTCTCAGCCCTGCCAGCATCTAGCTCTTGGGTGACCAACTGTCCTGGTTTGCCTGCAAACGAGAAGGTTCCTGACACATGAGACTAAAACCTAGGAAGTTCCAGGCCAGCTGGGACGGGCTGGTCCCTTGTTAGTCTCGTGGTCTGAACCTTTCCCTCACCCCATCGGCAGATGGCCGGTGCTTTCCATCTCGGGGTAGGAGGGGAACCAGACATCCCTTGCCTGCTCCCCTGTTTCGTGAGCTCATGCACTTCTTTCTCCATGTGCTGGTTCCCCGCAAGTGGAGACCAGGTCTCCCTGGCTCACGGCTGTGCTCCTGGAACCTAGCACTGGGTCATGGCTGATGTTGAGGAGTGAATGAACAGTGAAACTCTAGGAACCCCAGTCCCTTCATCTATGGGGGTAATGACTCTGAGGGTTGTTTCTGAGAATAATGAGCTAAGCCAGCAAAAGCCCGGATGCCCAGTATGCTCTTTTCTTCCTTGCCAGTGAATGCCCACAGATTGGGATGCCAGTTTATCCATCCTTCACTGATGTTTGTATAGTCCAGTTATGAGTGGGTACCCAGGAGATTCAGGGGGCTGGTTCTTCAGTAGAAGTGGGGTGATCTGTAATATAAGATAGAAATCAAACCAAATTAGATTACTTTACCGCAGAAGCCAGTTTCAACTGATCCTTTAGAATAGTATAGTTCTATGATTATATATTACTTCAAACTTAATAGAAAAAAATTGATTAAAATGTGTGCCCTGTTCATATCTGGCCTGGCTGAATGCCACAAGACACATTAATTGAAAATGAATTTCTCCAAACCCAATCAAACATCATGAAGATGAAAAATGTACCTTTTTCCCTCCGTTCCTTCATTGATTTTTCATTTTCCCCACTCAGAGCTTCATTTAGCAATTTTTCAGTTTCTTTTTGTTGTGGCCTTAACTCATCCCTCCGCTCCCCCCAAAATGAGATAATGTACCATTTTCCTTGTCCTTTTTAAACTGTCCTTTCATGCTGCATTAGTGCAGGGCAGATCCTTGTCTTGTCATAGGCCCCTGTGTTGTATCATTTTTTAAGAAAAGAAGGTAACCTTATTTTAAAATTCTTTCTGTGGTGGTTTTTACCAAAGGGAATGCACTTAAAAAAATACATAACTATGAAATTACACTGTTACAGCACTTATAAAATAGAATAAAGAGAAACTGTAGCCAAAAAAAAAAAAAAAAACCTTTTCAGAGGAAGAGTATTAGATATCAGTTGTTCTCAGTTTTCATGGTGAGGTGTTTGGGCATCAGGCAGGGCATCAGGCACTATTCCTATTTTGTTGAGATAAATGGAGAAAACTATTTGCCAGATCACAGCATGTTGAGCTGAAAACTAGGCTGGGTTAGGACAAGAGGGAGCAAGGGGAGGTGATAAAAACCCCAGGTGAGTTCTAGAAGATTCTTGCCTGTCCTATGCCAGCTGTAACCCAGTCAGTCCACTGGGTCTCTGGGTAACTGGGGATTCAATGTGGGTAACAATAATAGGGATCTTCAGTCTATTTTTCTGTCAAATTTTCAAATAATTGAGCAGCATGCATTTCCCATGAAAAGTTGAGAAAGACTCATATTCAAGTGTCCTATTGCTTCTCTTTGACCTAGAATTCAGAACTCTGGTTCTCTCATTTTGATTAGAGGCTTTGATTGGCAGGTATCCATTTTTGGTATATTTTCAATGGGAAAATGACTTCTTTCTTTACCAAAGTGGTTTAAAGTAGAAAGTCTTTTTATTTATTTGTTTGTTTTGTAACTTGCTTTATTTTTAACATCTTTCATGTCAAATTAGGGTTCTCACCATTCATCTTGATGGTTTTATGGATCCATTAGAAAGAGTAACAGAAAGAGGTACTGGTGATAGAGGTTTGGAAACTTTTTATTAATGTGTTGAGTTTCATGATAAGCACACACACAAATACCAACCGTCACACTGATTTTGAATAAAAGTGCTTGGTTTACTTTCCCTAGCTATTCTTAAAATTAGAATGAAAACAAAACAAATTTCGGAGAAAATAAACAATAATATCATAAACTTAGTTTGGATTTAAAAAATCTAATTTCCTTACTCTTACAAGATTTTAAACAATTTAATTCACTGTGATAGTCAGTTTTAATGTACCTTCTGTATCATGCCCCGTTTCAGTGTATCTCCTGTTTTATTAAAGGCATTTGCAGATATATGTATGTTATCATTTTCCAGCTGGTAAGAGAAAACACCCTAAAGCATAATCTCTTAAAGAAAAAGCATCAAGTTCCATCTAGTATTTAATACTTATTTGCTGCCGTATTTCTTATATTCATTCATTTCTCTCCACATCGCCAACCTCCGTACTGAGTTATGTTTCACGAGTCTTGCACAGTCGGGTACTATTCACATCCTTTTAATTATAGGCTATATCACATTCTGACATCTAACATGAAATGACCCGTGTCTTTCGTGTCTGTCACCAATGTGAAAAAATTCCAGGAAGCTGACAAGCCTTGCAACCTCCGGGGGTTGTTGTGAATCCATAAGAGGACCTTACTGAGTTTTTGTATAATTTCATTTTAGTATGGTTGACATACAAGGTCCTTTTTGAAAGAAATTGGGAGGGATCCTTTCACTATAGGAATCTGTTTCCAAAGCAGTTTATAAAAATGTGTGGATGGATAGCAGTGATTTCACCTCCTAAGAGGACTGCTCTTTCATATAAGATAATTGATACACTAAACATCTGTTCTGTGTGGGCTTGCTGTCTGGTGCAAGGGGAAGATCTAAATAGACCGTGGTGGTGGCAGTGATGGTTCCTGCGAGGGGTTTACGAAGGGCTGAAATGAACAGAGACAGATGTAAAGGCAGCCTGGAGGACTTGGCAAGAGCTAGCCTGGGAAGTGACTGTGGAGTACCCCTGCCAGCAGATTTCCTGGTGGAGGAGGGGATGGAGGGTGGGAGGCCATGCCTGGTGAAGGCACCAGCTGGGGCAGAGGTCCCACTGTGTTCACAGCACACTCAGAGGATGGAGTGGCTTCTTCGTAGGGTTCATTGTGGGCCAAAGCTGGCATGAAAGGAAACTGGGGCGATAAAGTGGGACCACAGCAGAAGCATCTCATGCCCACACTAGGGAACTGAAACATTAGACCGCTTGGGAGGGTTGTTCTGTTTTGTTACTGTTTTCTTTTATTGAAGTGTAGTTTATTTACAATGTTGTGTTAGAGTCAGGTGTATGGCAAAGTGATTTGGTTATATATAACCAATTCTTTTTGTTATAGGTTATTACAAGATGTTGAGGATAGTTCCATGTGCTATACAGTAGGCCCTTGTTGGTTATCTGTTTTATATATAGTAGTGTGTGTGTGTGAATCCCAAACTCCTAATTTGTCCCTCCCCCCTTAGAAGCTTGGGAGGGTTTTTGAGTAAGAGACCATCTCTGAAGTAGAGCCTAGAAGTGGACTTGGTCCAGGTGACTCCAGTGTATGGCTATAGTTGAAAGGGATTGCTTGGCTCCAACCATCTATCCAGGTAACTCAATTGTGGCTAAAGAAGAAAAGCTATTGCCGTTTTAGAAACTAGATGACCCCCTAAACCCGCCTTAAATATCAAACTGGCCTGTTCCTGCATGATCAGTTAGGCTACAAGACATATATTCAGTTTGAATTACAAAAATTAAAAAACTTGCTAAGGAAGACAAAATTAGACATCAGTTCAGTGAGTTAGCATCAAGTAAAAGGTTCTAGATTTTACCAAGATGGGTTTTGGTTCTAGATTTTACCAAGATGGGTTTCTTCCTTTTGTTCTGTAAGAGGGTTTACTGTTTGATTTTTTAGATTAATTAATTGATTTCTGGCTGTGTCAGGTCTTAGTCGAGGTACTCAGGATCTTCACTGTGGTATGGGAGCTTCTCTCTAGTTGTGGCTTGTGGGATCTCTAGCTGAGGCGCCTGGGCTGAGTAGCTGTGACCCATGGGCTTAGTTGCTTTGTGGCATGTGGGATCTTAGTTCCCCAACCAGGGATTGAACACATCTTCCTTGTATCGGATATCACCTGGATCATCAGGGAAGTCCCCCTGCTGTTTGATATTTAAATTTAACTGTTGCAATAAGATGACATTCTTGGTTAAGTAAGATAGAAGCACTTATTTCCCAGACTTCATCTAATTTCTTGTTTCTTAATGTTTTGACTTGAGCCTAGTAACTTGGGTCATTTACCACCACCTGGTGACAGCTAGATTTAAATGCAGCTTTGTGAAGTACATAAACCTCTTAATGGTCAAAGTTACAGACTGATACGAGTCAAGAAGTGAGAACAAATGTGCCAAATGGATTTCACTTGCATACTGCCTGCATGGTTCCCTGGATTTTGGGATCCCCCCAATTTTGGGGGGTGCTTTGGAGGTTATGTATTTAGCAAGTCTGTCTTGGTTCCTCTGGTCCTCCCAGAGTCTCTTCCAAACAATTTTGTTCCTGAAGTCTACAGGGTGGATTGTTTAGAGGTAATGGATGGACAGATTCTTTGATTCATTCATTCAATGTCTGAGAATATGAAGCTGATCAAGGCCTTTACTCTCAAGAAGCTGACAGTCTAGAGAGGAAGAAATACCAGTAATAACATAGTAGTAGCTGATTTTTGAGAGTTAATGTTACTATAGGAGACAATATGTCAAGGCTCTTTGAAGTTGGCAGTCAGAAATAACAGCATTTTTCACACAAAAGTGTGATTTAGATTATGGAAAAGAACCAAAGGCTTGGGAGTCATATGTTAGCTAGAATAATAGCAAAGCCAGATACATGTGAGCATGCGTGCTTAGTTGCTCAGTCATGTCCAACTCTTTGCAACCCACTGGACTATAGCCCGGCAGGCTCCTCTATCCATGGGATTTTTCAGGCAAGAATACTGGAGTGGGTTCGCATTTCCTTCTCTGGGGGATCTTCCTGACCCAGGGAGGGAACCTGTGTCTCCTGTGTCTCTTGCATTGTGGGCAGATTCTTTACCCACTGAGCCATCGGGGAAGTCCCATCCAGACACATGAGAGTCTGCTTATTTTAGAAACTGGATGACTTACTTGGGAGAAGGCATGGGGTGTGCTTCAGGAACAGACATCTGTAGGGGAATAACTTGAAATTAGAAGTTGGCACACCTTGTAGGGCATGAGGGCCTGCCATGCACTCCCTGCCAGCCTAAGCATCCTTTGTCCCTAGTTTGAACATGTCACCTCTGACCACAGAATATACTATATGGGATGCTTCTATGAGAAATGCTCAAGGATGAAAGCAAATGAGTGTGGACGGCTTTCATTTTTAGTGCAAGAGCACAATTGCTTCTTGAAGCATCAGTTGCTGAAAAACTTGAGCCTTGCCATCAGAAGCTTCAGATCTCTTACATTCTTCCCACACCCATTTTTTCCTCCAGAGCAAGGTGCCTCCTCACACTAACATTAGCCCAGAAATCCCCCCTCAGCTCTCTTTCCCTAGATGATATCTCTGCTTTGCATTGATTTCTTTTTAAAACTAAAATCTAGGGAAAAGTTGAGTAGAATAATCTTGGTCTCTTCTTATGAGCTGTTCATGAGAGTATCCTTAACCCTCTCACTTCTCTTGATTCACTGATTACTTCAGAGATGGTGCGACTAGTGTGTGTGTGAAGTCACTTGTGTTATTTGATGAAATATTACTCCTGACTTTGGAATATTTTAGTTCACTTCAGTACACATTTTGCCTATCATTTAAAGACTTTAAAAGTCAGCTTTTAAGAATTTTAACAATAGAAGAAGGAATGAAAAAGGGACATGATAAGGATAATTTCTGCAAATTTTCCTACAAAAAGTGAAGGAAATGAAAATAAAACAAACTTCTGTTTTGCCCATAATCCTACCCTAACTGCAGAATGATTTCATTTATCTAACTTCTCTTCCAGCTTCTACTTTCATTGTTGTAAACTCTTGTTTTTCTATCCCTTGAGGCTTTTTGTAAACACTTTTCCATTTTGTTATAGATTTGTTTTTAGTGTTTGTGTAATATATTCCATCAAATTGATATTCCATAATTTATTACCACTTCCTTTAGTGCTGGACATTAAGGTTATTTCCATTTTCTCTCTATTATAAATAATAGGAGTAAGAACATCTTTGTATATATAGCTCTGTTCCTACATCTGAATTATATCCTTAGGATAAATTCCCAGGAGTGGGATTAGTAGGTCAAAGGGTATGAACAGCTTTATGGCTCTCAATATTTATTGCTAAATTGCCCAAAGGGTCATTCTAATTTACAGCACCACCTGCAGCACACGAGAATAGCCGTCTCTCCCAGCCCTTCCAGCACCATTTTTTTCAGTCCGTAGTTTCAGGCAAATTTAATAGATATGAAAGGATAACTAGTGACTGTTTTCAATTGTTAATTAAAATTTTTTTTTATCAACATTGAGCATTTTTCCTTAAGTATGTTTCTTGTGTTCTATTTTGTATAAATGGTTTGCTTTTCATGATGGAGTATTATATTTTTTGATACCAGGTAGAACTTAAAATATTTAATCAAAAAAAAATGTGTAATTCACTCAGGACAAAGAGGGTAATAATGAGTCATTGCCTAGATTCAACAAACAGCAAGATTTGGCCACATTTGCCTCATCTCCACCTTCTTTTCCTTTTATTTTTTCCTTTGTGCAATTATTTTAAAAGGCAAATCCCAGACATTCTGCGTGTTTCACTAGGCATCTCTAAAACGTGCACTTTTTCCTTCTGTAATCATAATTAGTTACTATTACATGTTAGTTTTCACAGCTAACAAAATCAATGATAAGTCTTGGTCCCATTTGATATCGGTCTGTAATAACATTTTCCAAAATGTCTTTAAAAAGTCTTTTAATAGTACTTTGCCCCAGTCAGCATACAGAGAGGTCCACTATACTTGGTTGCTAGGTTTCTAAAGTCCTTTGATCTAGAGCATGCTCCGTTTACTCCCCTCACCCCCAACTCAAGTTTACCCCGGCCCAGTGACTTACTGCAGGAACTAAGTCAGCTGTCCTGTAAATGTTCCCACATTCTGAATTTGACTTTTTGTCTCCTTATTAGCTTGATTAGATTCTGTTTCAACTTTTTTTAGTCGGGGGAGGCAAGACTACTTCCTGGGTGATTCATTTTGTATTGCTCCGGGGGCACATATTGTCTGGTGATCCCACTTTGGGTGGTGGTGAGGCTGGCTGTGGATTCAGGTGGTGACAGCCCTCAACACAGTTATCAGGTTCCTCATCAGCTTTGCCCCTCAGTATTTCATTTGTCCATGACAGGTGCTTGAGTCTGTTAGTAATATTGCCTAGGTATCACACAATGGTGATTTCCAAATTTCCTCTTTCCTTCTCCATTTATTACCTGGAATTCTTCTGTAAAGTAAAACTTCTTTCCTCATAAACTGGGACTTTTTAAAGTAATCTCAACATGCAGTTTGTGCATGTAAGGCAAGATAAATGCTTTATCCTTTTCTCTAAATCTTCAAGTTTCTAAGTAAGGAGTTGGTTCCACTGTCATTTCCAATTGTTGCTGCTTTGTTTTTTCAAAAATCATAAAATGCTCAGGGTTTTAAAATATATATATATTCCATGTGTTTTACTTTACACTCTTTTTGATGTACAAATTGTCTTGTCTTTGACCCAAGGGAGACCCTTCATGTCTTTGTTTTCAGGTAGAATAAGGTGTCTCAGGCTTATCTAGTATATTTTTAAAAAAGCAAACAAAAATTATGAGTTCATACTGATAACTTTCATTTCAAATCTAACAAAACTTTTGTTTTACCTCTTTGATTTCATACTCATATTTCTTTCTCTTACACTAAAGACCTTGGCTCCAAATGTTATTACACAATCTATCAAATAGTTTCAAAATATAATACTAACATTACTATCCAAATTTTCCCAGTGAGTGAGAGGTTTTTTGCAATTCTTTTTATCTTTAGAATACATCTACTAAAAATATCGTCAAAATACCTTGTTCTAACAGTGCCTGAATTACTTCTTTTAACAATTTGATATACAGTTAAGTTCCTTTATTTCAGTTTGTTTTCAAATTTTAGGATTCACTTTCCCTCTGCCTTTTTGGTTTTTATTTTTTGAATCTATAAAATGTGCTTCCAAGATTGAATCTGTATAACAAGGTTATTATCAGAAAAGTCTTTCTTTTGTCTCTTCCTTCTAATTTCCTTCCTCCCTCTCCCTGTTGATAAATATTAAGACATGTTTGATCTTTGTAGTGTTTCTTTTTGCAAATATTCATTCATATGTCTTCAGCAGTTTTACACCAAAGCCAGCACACCATACATTCCTTACAATATACTGTATCAGGGTTTTAGAGATCTTCACTTTTTCTTGAAGGTTACAAGGAAATCCATTGTTAAGGTGTACCATAGTTTATCAGCCACTTATTGATGGAGTTCTGTCTTTGTGTGTGTGTGTTTTCTAAAATCCTATGTCCAGGTCATTTCATATCTTGGCTAATGTATCTATAGGATCTATTCCTCGAAATAGAATTGCTGGGTCAAAGGTTAAGTGTAATTGTACACTTGTACTTCTTTTAGTTATTGCTAGAGTCCCTTCCATAGGAATTGTGTCATTTTGCACAGAAATGGATTCATAAAAAGAGGTTTTGCAAATGCTCAAATTTCATATAAAAATTGTTGGAAAATTAGTGCATTCTTCCAAATCACATGTTATTTATTGAACCCACACTCTGTTCCCACTATTGTCCAAGACATGGCCTGGTACAGAGCACTCTGGTTCCTGCTTTTAGGAAACCTGCGATTTGTCCATGGAGACATGATTCGTGAATGAAAAGCAAATGGTACTCCAAGATAGATATAGTATAAAAACAAAGGAAAAAAACCCAGCTCAAGCCCCTGTCTTTCAGAGGACTTCCCTGCTTGCCCTAGGCCTCGTGAGTCCTCAATCCTCTGAATTTCATTATTCTTTCAGTGATAGTGACCTTTTTCCCAGAGCAAAACTTTTGACACTTAGCTGAACAAATATGAATATACAAACAGGACCAACAGAGCTGAATGTTGGAAATACAGGCTGTGGCATAAATTCAAGCTGAATAAATTTTTAATGTAGAGTTACGTTCGCACTTCTCATCAGTGAAGTTTTACTAAGGGTTCCACGGCAAAATCAGTGCAGAAATGTTAGGCTAAATAAACCTAATGAAACAGCTCCACAACCATGTTTGATGTCCCAAGCTTACCTGGGCATAGAACCCCCCTCTCCGTGGAGCACCTCATGTTAATACTGTTGCACAGAACACAGAAGAACCAATATGTAGTTTCTGTTTGAATGAAAGCCAAATGAAAGCTTCTCTTCTAGTTGATTAACTTGTACAGCTCTGCATTTTTGATTAACAATGTCCAATTTGTTTCTTTCTAGATTGAATCACTAAAGAAGAAGGTGCAGCAGAAACAACTCTTAATATTGCAGCTTTTAGAAAAGATATCTTTCTTAGAAGGAGAGGTAAGAAGCTATGTTTCTTCATGCTGGTGTCTTCCCTACCATTAAATTTTATGTTGCTGAGCCTACTGCCGACACTTAATTAAAAATATGGCTATTTCCTGGCCTTATAAAATTGATTGAAGGTTAACTGCCAACATTGAAAATGAGGTTCTGACAGCTAGTTTTTCTTTACCATCTGACTCTCCTCATCCTCCCTTGTTACTCACCTCTGCTTTTTGGCTCCCATTTTTCTTATTCAGGAATTTTCTTAGCAAGTTGGATAGGCTGCTGATGAATACTGATAACTCCCCACATCTGTGTTGTGCTTTATAATTTGCCAAGTATTTTCACATACATCTCTCACATGATTTTCTCAACAACTTTAAGGCAAGATGAGGTTTATTCTCTGAATATTAACAACAAAAAGGCACAGGGAAGGCAAGTAGCTTTTCTGAAGGTTACACCGTTCAGTGCCAGAGCCAGGCTGAGAGACAGACTCCTCACACAGTGCTCTTCTGTGACATCGAGTCAGCACGCTTTAGAGGTCACTTGCTGTTTAATCACTAAGTCGTGTGCTACTCTTTGTGACCCCATGGACTGTAGCTCCTCTGTCCATGGGATTGCCCAGGCAAGGATTTTGGAGTGGGTTGCCATTTGCTTCTCCAGGGGATCTTCTTGACCCAGGGATCGAACCCGCATCTTCTGCTTGGCAGCTAGGTTCTTTACCACTGAGCCAGCAGGGAAGCCCCAGAGGTGACTTAATTTCACTGAAAACTTCCATGATATTTCGTATTCATGACTTTATGGCCTTTTGAAAGGCATTTTGGGAATTTTGTGGAGGTTCCAGGGAAGGAAATTACAGAGTTGAAAGAACTTTAAGAGCTTAGGTGTTAATAGAAGTGGAAGCCTTCTGTTTTCTCTGAAGGCTTTTTATTAAGAACTTGGCATTGAGCCTCTTCATTTAAGGCCCCGTGAATCTCTCCTTGTCTGTGTCCCTGTTATAGTCCTTCCCCAGTGAGAGACAGCCCAGGAGAGAATGGTGAAGTAAGGACACAGGAAAGTAATGACAGTAATTAAGCTCCGAGTGTGTGTTGGGCGCTTTTACTTTCTGTATCTTTTGTATACCATAGAGTCATGAGTGGAATCAGACTTGCCCAGGATTGAACTCTACATTCTTATTAGCTGGGTGACCCTGGAAAGGTTTCTTAGAATTAGAACCTGAGGATGATAACTGCACCTACGTGTGTGTCCATGTGATGGAAGTGCACAGAAAGTGGCTGGCATGCCTAAGCAATCAATCATTTTTTCTTTAGTAAGAGGGATGAGGTAGATTATATTTCCTCCATTTTATAGCTAAAGAAACTGAGGTTCAGGGATTTAAGGCACCCGCCCAAAGTGACGGTTATAAGTGAGTCAGCCTGAGCACTTAACCACCATGTTTGCAGGGGTGGCGAGCAGGGTCTTTGTTTCCTCTGTTTCGGGGGGGCTGCCTATAAGTCATAAGCAGAAGCCCCTCATGACCCAGAGCGACCCGAGAGCAGACTCAAAGCCACGGGCTCATTGTCCTGACAGCTGGGTAAGTGGACGTTTGTCTTGTCCCCTGGGTCCAGCTCTAGCTTTATGAATGGAGACCTCTGTATCAAAGACTGTCCTCTGAGATCACAGCTCCCTGTGGAGGAATCACAGCTCCACAGTGAGAGTCAGAGAGCGTGTGGCCTGGTGAAAGTCACGGGTCCTCAGAGAGGCTGGTTCCAGGAAGGAGAGGCTGACAGGAGAGGCAGAGGGTTACCCAAGACCGTGCCTTCCCCGTCCCGCCTCCCCCGGCTGGCTGTGCTCTCAAGCCGGCTCCCCTGCTGGGAAATTAGAAAACGCCCAAGGAGGGACTGTGCTTTGAGAAGAGCCTTACACAAAGGTGTGCTTTTGATTTGGTGAACTCCTCTCTTCTCTTCATCTGGGTTGCCCAGACTCTGAGATGTGGATGTGAGTCTGCTAGTTTAGTTAGGAGGTGATCCCTGAAAGCCCCAGTGGGGAGAGGAGAAATGAGTCAGGGAAAGTGTGAAGGCCTCTACCTACGACCTTACTGAGCTTGCCACTGGGGACGGCTGCTGCTCACTTGCCCTGGGTGTCCGGGGGAGATGGCGCGCACTCGCCTCTGAGATATCCTTACCAGAAGGTCTGAAAGCTGGAGCATTTGTCCACTAACTCCCATCAGTAGTTGGTTGAGGCCTGCTCCAGGAGGTTGTGGCAATTCTGGCCTGCCCTGGGCAGAGCCAACTGGCTCCGGTGGGCAGAGGAAGCCCCCCAGGTAAAAAGTCATGAAGGCATGTCAGGAATTGGTGAGTATCCAGAGCATGGGGGTGGGGTGGCTGTGTCTAATGTATGTATCTAAAAAGTCATTCAGAATGGTTTGAAAACCATTTCTCCTTGAGCATTTAAACACTGACTATAGATTTGGTTGATAAAATTTCCCTAAACTATTTAAATTCTACTACAGATTTAGAATGGCTAATTCCTTTTGATCATCCATCTTAAACAACAGATAAAACATATACAGCATGTCAAGATTTAATAATACATTTACACTTTAACTTATTCTAAAATATTAAGTATCTTGGGTTTAATTTATATCTTCATTGTGTTCTTGGTTTTTAAGATCTTCGAGAGGCCATTGTTTCACTTATTTCAGTGTTTTCTTAGAGTTAACCTAAATGTCACTGTGACATTTTCCAGACAGTTGCACTGATCTTTCATATCCAGAGGACAAGGAATACCTTTTCTGAGCAGCAAAGCCTACAGGATGCTGACTCTTGGAGGGATACATTCTTGCTTTATGGTATAGGACTAGGTGGCTTCAAGGTGATTCAAACTCAGGACCCCTTATCATTGGGGTGTGCTGACCTATCTTTAGTACTATTAAAAATGTGTATATTCCTTATTAATACTTTACCATTCTTTGTCGGACCAGGTAGAGATTTCACCTCTTAGGAGATGAGTTTGAGCTCTTGGTTTTCCTCTTCAGGTTGTGTGAGCAGTTGATGATGTTACAAACACACTGCTCTCATCTCCTTGTTAATTGTGTGTGATCACGATGCCAGCGCATCTCTGTCTCTCTGTTCACCTGCTTGTGGTGTGACCACCAGTGCCACGCAGTCCTTCCAAGGGCCCGCAAGTCCGCGTGACTTGACTTCTAGTTCCTTTCGTTATTTTTTCCTACTCACCACAGAAATCACAGAAAACAGACATGTAATTAACACTCTGTGAAAGAAACTACATGGCCTTATATATGAATGCTTTTCAGTTTTAAAGATCACTAACAAATGATAACATATCTTATTATCTTTCTTTGCTATGAAAACTTCCTTTCTCTACACTTTATATTAACTTTCCTTTTGTAGGACATCATGAACAAAAGGCATTTCACAGACTCGTATTGCTTCCACGGTGATTCTCTCTTAAGTTTCGAAGCTCAGAGTATCACAGCTTATCCGGGGAGAGAGTTCTGCAGTCCCTTCCTCTCCCATGTAGCAGAATTCTTGATGCCTGTGGAGTCATTCTTGCTGTTTGGCAACAGGCATTTCAGATCTGTTCCTGTGTTGTCCAATCCCGAGATGCGATATGATACTGGCCTGTTTCCAAGGAGCCCTGGTTTTAGTGGAGAACAGTGCTGCTGATTACCTGGGCATGAGCATCGATAGTGGGCTAAACTGCTGAGCTTATGTTAGGCCCATTTTATTTGTTTTGTTTTGTTAATTTATTTTTTATTCAAGTACAGTTGAATTACAGTGTTGTGTTAATTACTGCTGTATAGCAAAGTTGTTGTTGTTGTTGTTGTTCAGACCCTCAGTTGTATCTGACTCTTTGCAACACCATGGACTGAAGCACGCCAGGCTTCCCTGTCCTTCACTATCTCCTGGGGTTTGCTCAAACTCATGTCCATTGAGTCATTGATGCCATCCAACCATCTCATCCTCTGTCACCCCCTTCTCCTCCTGCCCTCAATCTTTCCCAGCATCAGGGTCTTTTCCAATGAGTCGGCTCTTTGCATCAGGTGGGTAAAGTATTGGAGCTTCAGCTTTAGCATCAGTCCTTCCAATGAATATTCAGGACTGATTTCCTTAGGATTGACTATTTTGATCTCCTTGCTGTCCAAGAGACTCTCAAGAGTCTTCTCCACCACAATTCGAAAGCATCAATTCACTGGTGCTCAGCCTTCTTTATGGTCCAACTCTCACATCTGTACATGACTACTGGAAAAAACCATTGCTTTAGCTAGTGGCTCAGACGGTAAAGCATCTGCTTGCAATGTGGGATACCTGGGTTCAATCCCTGGGTCAGGAAGATCCCCTGGAGAAGGAAATGGCAACCCACTCCAGTACTCTTGCCTAGAAAATTCCATGGCTGGAGGAGCCTGGTGGGCTACAGTCCATGGGGTCACAAAGAGTCGGACACGAGTAAGCAACTTCACTTCACTTGGCTAGACAGACCTTTGTCAGCAAAGTGATGTCTCTTGTTTTTTAATACACTGTCTAGGTTTATGATAGCTTTTCTTGCAAGGAGCAAGTGTATTTTAATTTCATGGCTGCAGTCACCATCCGCCATAATTTTGGAGCCCCCCAAAATAAAGTCTCTCACTGTTTCTGTTGTTTCCCATCTATTTGCTATGAAGTGATGGGACCAGATTCCATGATCTTAGTTTTTTGAATGTTGAGTTTTAAGCCAGCTTTTCCACTCTTCCTATTTCACCTTCATCAAGAGGCTCTTTAGTTCATCTTCACTTTATGCCATTAGGGTGGTATCATCTGTATATCTGAGGTTATTGATATTTCTCCCTGAAATCTTGATCCCAGCTTGCGATTTCATCAAGCCTGGTATTTCACATGCTGTACTCTGCATATAAGTTAAATAAGCAGGGTGACAATATACAGCCTTTTCAATTTTGAACCAGTCCACTGTTCTGTGTCCAGTTCTACCTGTTGCTTCTTGATCTGCATACAGGTTTCTTAAGAGGCAGGTCAGGTGGTCTGGTATTCCCATCTCTTTCAGAATTTTCCACAGTTTGTTGTGATCCACACAGTCAAAGGCTTTAGCATAGTCAATGAAGCAGATGTTTTTCTGGAATTTCCTTGCTTTTTCTATGATCCAGTGGATGTTGGCAATTTGATCTCTGGTTCCTCTGCCTTTTCTAAATCCAGCTTGTACATCTGGCAGTTCTCGGTTCACATACTGTTGAAGCCTAGCTTAAAGGATTTTGAGCATTACCTTGTTAGCATGTGAAATGAGCACAATTGTACAGTAGTTTAAACATTCTTTGGCATTGCCCTTCTTTGGGATTGGAATGAAAACTGACCTTTTCTAGTCCTGTGGCCACTGCTTAGTTTTCCAAATTTGCTGGCATATTGAGTGCAGCACTTTAATAGCCTCATCTTTTAGGATTTGAAATAGCTCAGGTGGAATTTCATCACTTCCACTAGCTTTGTTCATAGTAATGCTTCCTAAGGCCCACTTGACTTTGGGCTCCAGAATTTCTGACTCTAGGTGAGTGATCATACCATCGTGGTTAAGACCTTTTTCGTATAGTTCTTTTGTGTATTCTTGCCACATCTTCTTAATATCTTCTGCTTCTGTTAAGTCCATACTGTTTCTGTCCTTTATTGTGCCCATCTTTGCATGAAATGTTCCCTTGGTATCTCTAATTTTCTTGAAGAGATCTCTAGTCTTTTCCATTCTGTTGTTTTGCCCTGTTTCTTTGCATTGATCACTTAAGGCTTTCTCATCTCTCCTTGTTATTCTTTGGAACTCTGCATTCAAATGGGTTTATCTTTCCTCTTCTCCTTTGCCTTTCATTTCTCTTCTTTTCTCAGCTGTTTGTAAAGCCTCCTCATGCAACCATTTTGCCCTGTTGCACTTATTTTTCTTGGGGATGGTTTTGGTCAACACCTCCTGTACAATGTTGCAAACCTCTGTCCATAGTTCTTCAGGCGTTCTATCAGATCTAATCCCTTGAATCTCTTTGTCACTTCTAATATATAATCATAAGGGATTTGATTTGGGTCATACCTGGATGGTTTTCCCTACTTTCTTCAATTTAAGTCTGAATTTTGCAATAAGGAGGTCATGATCTGAGCCACAGTCAGCTTCTGGTCTTGTTTTTGTTGACTGTATAGAGCTTCTCCATCTTTGGCTGCAAAGAATATGATCAGTCTGATTTCGGTGTTGACCATCTGGTGATGTCCATGTGTAAAGTCATCTCTTGTGTTGTTGGAAGAGGGTGTTTGCCATGACCAGTGCATTCTCTTGGCAAAATTCTGTAAGTCTTTGCCCTGCTTCATTTTGTACTCTAAGGCCAAACTTGCCTATTACTCCAGGTATCTCTTGACTTCCTGCTTTTGCATTCCAGTCTCCTATGGTGAAAAGGAAATCTTCTCTTTGGTGTTAGTTCTAGAAGGTTTTGTAGGTCTTCACAGAACCATTCAACTTCTTCTTCATCTTCTTCTTCTATGGGGCATAGACTTGGATTACTGTGATGTTGAATGGTTTGCCTTGGAAACAAACCGAAATCATTCTATCATTTTTGAGATTGCACCCAAGTACTGAATTTTGGACTCTTCTGTTGACTATGAGGACTACTCCATATCTTCTAAGAGATTCTTGACCACAGTAGTAGTTGTAGATAATAGTAGATACTAATAGATAATATGGTCATCTGAATTAAATTCACCCATTACTGTCCATTTTATTTCACTGATTACTAAAATGTTGATGTTCACTCTTGCCATCTCCTGTTAGACCACTTCCAGTTTACCTTGATTCATGGACCTAACATTCCAGATTCTTTTGCAACATTGTTCTTTACAGCATCGGACTTTACTTCGACCACCAGGCACATCCAGAACTGAGCATCGTTTCCGCTTTGGCTCAGCCTCCTATTCCTTTTGTGGCTCTTTCTCTGCTCTTCTCCAGTAGCATACTGATCTGGGGGTGGGGTGGGGGTGGGGTTCATCTTTCAGTTTCATATCTTTTTTCCTTTTTATGCTATTCACGGGGTTCTCAAGGCAAGAATGCTGAAGTGGTTTGCTATTCCCTTCTCCAGTGTACCAGTATAGCAAAGTGACTCAGTTATATTCTTTTTCATTTCAGTTTATCACAGGATATTGAATATAATTTCTTGTGCTGTACAGTAGAACCTTGTTGTTTAAAGACCATTTTAGTAGTGACAAAATCGGGGAAAATATGTGTTTTTTTAAGATTCTGAGGTTGCACTGATATTTTCCAAATTTATCTAGTTGTTTTGCTTTATAATACAGGGTCCTGTTGGCCACTAAGAATTTCTCTTATGTTGACCTATTCTAACACCAGGAATTTTTATTTCTTGACTTTGCATTCTCTGCTTTACTGTAATGATGCCAATGATGATGTTTTAGTTATCTTCAAAAAGTTTTGGTGGACAGAGCGGGTATCCTAGTCCTGTCTGATTAATAAACTAGCTGCTGCTGCTGCTAAGTCACTTCAGTCGTGTCCCACTGTGTGCGAGCCCATAGACATCAGCCCACCAGGCTCCCCCACCCCTGGGATTCTCTAGGCAAGAACACTGGAGTGGATTGCCATTGCCTTCTCCAATGCATGAAAGCGAAAAGTGAAAATGAAGTCCCTCAGTCGTGTCCGACTCTTAGTGACCCCATGGACCTCAGCCTACCAGGCTCCTCCATCCATGGGATTTTCCAGGCAAGAGTACTGGAGTGAGGTGCCATTGGCTTCTCCGAATAAACTAGCTACCCTTTGTTAAGGGCCTGACTTTAGGCTCTGGAGCTAGACTGCCTGAGTTCCAGTGTCAGCTCTGTCACTTACTAGTTTTGTGGTCTTGAGCAAGTTACTTAACTGCTCTGTGCCTCAGGTTGCTCATTTGTAAATAGGAGTCCTCTGCACAGTGTTGTTAGGAAGACTAAATTAGTTAATACTAAGTGATTAGAAAAGTACATAGCTCCCAGTAAATGCCATGTGTTTACTGTTTCTTCAATAGCTAGGTCCCAGGGACTTCTTCTGTTGTCAGCTGATTTACATTTCCTTTTTGTCCTTCTCTTCCTCCTCCTTTTAAATACAGAATGTAGATTATTTTGGTCCCTGAATCCATCATATGTGCTTACTGGTGCAGAAACTCATTAGATTTTGCAACCCCTTCCTCCACCAGATCCCTAGAAGTTTGTGCTAGCCTGGCCCCATCAGACTAGGTTTTCATCAGCTGATTCAAAAATCTCCTTGATGCAAAAATATGCCCATTCTATTTTCTTTTTTTTCCAAATATATTTTTATTCACTCATCTCTTGAAGAAATGCCCCATCCCTTATTTCCAATATGTTGTATTTTATGTGCTTAGTTGCTCAGTTGTGTCTGACTCTCTGTAACCCATTGACTGTAGCCTGCCAGGCTCCTCTGTCCATGGGATTTTTCAAGAATACTGGAGTGGGTTGCCATTTCCTTCTCCAGAGGATCTTCCAGACTCAGGGGTTGAACTTGTGTCTTCTGCATTGCAGGTGATTCTTTACCTGCTGAGAAACTTTTATTAAAATAAAGTTATAAACATCTGCCTTCATAACGTTCATCAGCTTTCTGAAACTGAACAGATCCCATTTCATTTTTCTCTGCTGAAAATCCTAAACTTACATTCCAGCTCCAAAGTCAGAGGAAAGGAGTCAGATGTCTTGGTTTTGTCCATCCTGCATTTAACGTGTGTTGTGTGGTACATAAACCTCTCAACGTGTCTGCTGTGCATTCCTGGGTCAATTATGAATTTTCCTGTGTGACTGGGGCAGCAGCACCAGGCACCACGTGCAGGTTTTATTGGACGTGCATTCTTGTTTAGAGCTTGGGCTGCAACTCCGGCTGCTCCCTCCCTGGGGCCTCGGGAGCCAGGGATGGAGGTGGCTGCCATTCATCTGTGACATAATTTCCCAAAAATGCCAAGAGGTGCCATACCAGGTCCTTCCTTTCTGGAAGACGCACAGCCTCCCAAGTTCCTGGGTGGTCTGCATTTCATAGCTCAACACAAGGTGGTGGTGTTTGAGAGTAGGAAAACCCTGGAACCTGATTCTCAGTCCTGGAGCAATCTGTTCTGCAGCACAAGCCAGGCAGTCAGCCGAGGCTGCTCTTTAGTCAGAGCCTGTGAGGCTCAGAGCAGAGTGTGTTTGCTTTCCTGTATCAAGACCTACCTTTTAAAATTATCGTTTTTTAAGTATTTCTGTCATCCCGCTCTAATTGTTCTCCTGTTGCCCATATTCACGCTCTCATCATCCTTTTTTAGGTCCTGTCAACCTTGTATTAATTCATACAAATAACGCTGCAGCTTTCTAAAGTGCATGGTGGCAGATATTAGCTAGATATCCTGCCTTGATCATTTTATAGGGTGTGCAAACACCAAATCATATGATAGATACCTGAAACCAATAGAATATTATATGGCAATTAAGCCTCCATTTTTAAGAAAGTATGTAATTTAATGAGTGTTGATGGTTGTATATACCCGTGAAACCACCAATGCAGACAAGATGCAGAACGTTTCCATCTCTCTCAAGATCTATTTCCCTTTGCAGTCCATCTCCCTCCCTATTCACCTCCAGGCAACCAGGGATCTTTTTTTGGACTTGTTTGCATTTTATATAAATAGAATTGTATAGTTGTGTGCTCTTTCACGTCTAGTTAGCTTCTTTCACTCAGTGTAATGATTTGAGATATATCCATCTTGTATGAATTCTTTTTTTGTGGCAGGATATTTTTTATTAAGATACCACAGTTTATTTCTCCATTCCTTATTGATACACATGTGGGTTGTTTCGAGTTTGGGGCTATTGTGAATAAAGCTGCTGGGGACATTACTGTACAAGTCATTATGTGAACTTAGGGTTTATTCTTTTTTTAAAGTAA
Organism: Cephalophus harveyi; assembly: GCA_006410635.1. Lineage (NCBI taxonomy): Eukaryota > Metazoa > Chordata > Mammalia > Artiodactyla > Bovidae > Cephalophus > Cephalophus harveyi. Next base: position 165,912 of record SJYT01008458.1, on the reverse strand, counting down.
TTAATTTATTTTAAATGAAGCAAAGATGAATATTTTTAATGATAAAAGGTACAATTCACAAAAAAGATAGACATCATAGACTATTAGACACCTTAACAACAAAGAAACAGACACATAAAGCAAAAATCAGAAGAAATATAAGGGAAAAGAAAAAATATCTAATCATAGACATACTAACATTTCCCTGAGAATATTTTATCAAGTACAGAAAAAACAAGAATAGGGGCATCTTGAATGATGTCATTAATGA
>SJYT01008458.1:125067-165143 GCA_006410635.1 Cephalophus harveyi | reverse complement strand
CATATGTTATTAGATGTCCATAGGACATTTAGAAAAACTGGCAAAAAGATAAACATTACTAAATTTCAAAAAGTTTACAAAATTTCTTTTTTGTGTGTGTGATTCAGTTATACATATACACATATGTTATTTTTGAAATTATTTTCCATTATAGGTTATAAGATATTGATTATAGTTCCCTGTGCTATACAGTAAACCTTTGTTGCTTGTTGCATATCTATTTTTTAAAATTAGAAATCTAGCATTCTATTCACAGTAAGTCAAACAAGTAGAATCTAAATGTCATAAATTTTTTAGTTAGGAAAAATTTCGTAAGTTTTCTAAAATATAGATTATATAGATTATATGTATGTATACAGAAGCTTTACACTTGATAAAGGCTTGAGAAAGAACATAAAAAAAAAGAGATGGAGAAATTGGGAACCATAAACTAAATGAAATGGGAGCACTGAATATGAAATAGAAAAAGTGAAACAAACTAGATAAAAGTAAAAGATCTTCATATAGTCCAGTTATTTTTAAACATGGCTACTCATTAGAAACATATCTGGAGTGCTGGCAAAAACAGCAATACCTGGGCATTTGTATTTTTCAGAAAATTCCAAAATAATTCTCATATGCATATGGATTTTTTAAGTGATTACAGGTTTTTCTATTCCATGGTAGTTTTGGTGATACAGAATTCTGTAATTTTTCTGCTGACCAATTATAATACAATGGTATTGAGTAATAGTTACATAACCTGGTGGCTCAGAGGTTAAAGCGTCTGCCTCCAATGCGGGAGACCCAGGTTCGATCCCTAGGTCAGGAAGATCCCCTGGAGAAGGAAATGGCAACCCACTCCAGTATTCTTGTCTGGAGAATCCCATGGACAGAGGAGCCTGGTAGGCTATAGTCCATGAGGTTGCAAAGAGTCGGACACGACTGAGCGACTTCACTTTCTTTCACAATAGTGAAAGATGTTTATTAGTTTTCACAATCAATAACAAGACAAAAAATAAAAAATAATTACAATTGCAAGCCATAATGGGAACATGATTAACCTAACAATATAAAATAATTACATACAATTTGGGGGGTCAAGCAGAGTGATGTGGTAAGTGAAAGTGCATACATGCACATGTTTTCATTGGCTCAGCCAGTCTATGTCTTTTGGTTGGTGTATTTAAATGGTTACATTTAAGGTAATTATCCATATGTATAACCCTATTACCATTTTCTTAATTGCTTTGGGTTTATTTTCTGTAGGTAGGGCTTTTCTGTTCTCTTGTTTTAGGCCTAGAGAAGTTCTTTTAGCTTATGTTGTAAAGCTGGTTTGGTGGTGCTGAATTCTCTTTAATTTTCTCTTATCTGGAAAGCTTTTGATTTCTCCATCAAATCTGAAGGACAGTCTTGTTGGGTGGAATCTTCTTGGTTGTAGCTTCTTCCCTTTCATCACTTTAAATATGTCATGCCATTCCCTTCTGGCTTGTAGAGTTTCTGTTGAGAAATCAGCTGATAGCCTGATGGGAGTTCCTTTCTATGTTATTTGTCATTTTTCCCTTGTTGCTTTTAATATTTTATCTCTGTCTTTAATTTTGTCAATTTGATTACTATGTGTCTCAGTGTGTTCCTCTTTGCGTTTATCCTGCCTGGGACTCTGTGCTTCTTGGACTTGGGTGATTATTTCCTTTCCCATCTTTGGTAAGTTTTCAGATATTATCTCTTCAAATATTTTCTCAGGTCCTTTTTCTCTCTCTTTTCCTTCTGGGTCCCCTATAATGCTAATGTTCATGCATTTAATGTTGTCCCAGAGGTCTCTTAGGCTGTTTTCATTTCTTTTCCTTCTTTTTTCTATATCCTGTTCTGTGGCAGTGATTTCCACCATTCTGTCCTCCAGGTCATTTATCCATGCTTCTTCCTCAGTTATCCTGCTGTGGATTCCTTCTAGTGTATTATTGATCTCTGTTTGTTTGTTCTTTAATTCTTCTAGGTCTTTGGTAAGCATTTCTTGCATCACCTCAATCTTTGCCTCCATTCTTTTTCTGAGATCCTGAATGAACTTCTCTATCATTATTCAGAATTCTTTTTCTGAAAGGTTGCCTATCTCCACTTCATTTAGTTGCTTTTCTGGAGTTTTATCTCATCCCTTCACCTGGGATATAACTTTCTGCTTTTTCATGCTGATTAAATTTGTGTAATGCGGTTTTATTTTAGTTGTTTTGGGACTGTGGTTCTTCTTACTTCTTCTGTCTACCCTCTCTGATGGAGGAGGCTAAGAGGCTTTTGTAAGCTTCCTGAAGGGAAGGAGTGGTGGTGGGAAAAACTAGGTCTTTCTCAGTAAAGCTTTAATCCAGTTATCTGCTGATGGATGGGGTTGTGCTCCCCTGCTGGTAATTTTTTGGCCTAAGGAAACCCAGCCCTCGGGTCTGTGGGCTCCATGGTCAGGTTGGTGGTGGCCTCCAAAAAGGTTTACCCCAAAGGTGACCTCCCCAGACAGCTGCTGCCAGTCCCATGCACCTGCCCCCGCCCCCGTCCCTCTGGGGAGCCCCTGCTGACCCACACCTCCACAGGAGACCCTCCAACACTACCAGGTGGTTTTGGTTCAGTTTCCTGTGGAGTCACTTCTCCTTTCCTCTGAGTCTTGGTGCACGCAAGGTTTTGTTTCACCAGAGACCCTGGACCCCCAGTCCTGTGGGAATTTTGTAATCAAATCCCACTGGCTTTCAAAGTCAGATTCCCTGGGGATTCCCAGTCCCTTTGCTGGGTCCCCAGGCTGGGAAGCCTGACATGGGGTTCCAAACCTTCACAACAGTGGGAGAACTTCTTTGATATTATTGTTCTCCAGTTTGTGGGTCACCCACCCAGAGGGTATGGGATTTTTTTTTTATCACAGTTGTGCCCCTCCCACCATCTAGTTGCGGCTTCTTCTTTGTCTTTGGATGTGGGGTATCTTTTTTTGGTAGGTTTCAGCGTCTTTCTGTTGATGCTTGTTCAACAGCTAGTTGTGATTCTGGTGCTCTTGCAGGAGATGGGCACAAATCCTTTTACTCTGCCATCTTGAACCTGAAGCCCAGGTTTATTCTTGTTGAATAAATTCCTAGTAATGGGGTGGCTGGGATGTATGGTAGATAAAGATCTAACTTTTTAAGAAACTATCTGTTTATCAAAGGAGTTTACTTTCCCACCAGAAGTTGGACTGTTCCAGTTTCTCTGCATCCTCACCCTTAATACTGTCAGTCTTTTTAATGTAGCCATTCTGGAAGGTATGTGGTGGTATCTCATTATGGTGGTATTTCCATGGTCACCAGTGATGCTGAGCATGTTTTAAGTGCTTATTAGCCATTTGTACGGAGAAGGCAATGGCACCCCACTCCAGTACTTTTGCCTGGAAAATCCCATGGATGGAGGAGCCTGGTGGGCTGCAGTCCATGGGGTCGCTAAGAGTCGGACACGACTGAAGCGACTTAGCAGCAGCAGCAGCAGCCATTTTGTATATATTATTTTTTGAAGTGCTTGTTCAGATCTTTGGCCCATTATTTTATTGAGTTTTACTTTTCTTTTTTATTGTGTTAAGGGTTCTTTATGCATTCTGGATACCAGTTCTTTGTCAGATATATGTATTGTGAACAGTTTCTCCCATTTCATGATCTGCTTTTTCATTTTCTTAATGATACCTTTTGGAATCCATTTTTATTTTTGGTAAAGTTCAATTTATCAATTTGTTATGGTTTCTGCTTTTTAGTTCCTAAGAAATCTTTGCCTACTACAAGGTCACAGAGATTTTCTCCAATGATTTCCTCTAAAAATGATAGGCGTTTTGCTTTTAGTTTTAAGATCCATTTGGTGTTAATTTTTGTATTTTGTGTGAAGTAAGGATTGATATTGTTTTTTTCACCATAGATATCCTATTATTTCTTTTTAATGCCTCTTTATTCTGATATTGATCATTTGTCCCCTTCCACCCTTCTTTGATCAATCTAGGTAGAGTGTTATTAATTTTGCTGTTTTCTTTCTAAACTAAAATAGCTTTTGGCTTTGTGGATAGAGAATATTATCTGTTCTCTGTTTTATTGAGGCCTTTTGCTCTGATAGTCATTATTCTCTTCCAATTATTTTGGTGTTACTTTGCTCTTCTTTTTCTAGCTTCTTGAGGTAGACCTTAGGTCAGTGATTTTAGACCTTTCTTCTTTTCTAATATATGCTTTTAAATCTATGATTGTCCCTTCCCAGCTCTGTTTCACCTGCAACCTACAAGCTTTAATAAGATGTATTTTCATTATCATCCAGTTCAAAATATTTTCTAATTTCCTTTGAGATTCTTCTTTGACTTATAAATTATTTAGAAGTGTGTTCAGCTTCCAAATATTTGTGGTGTTCTTAGATATCTTTTTGTTTTTTATTTCTAATTTAATTGTTATGGTCCTAGAACATGCTTTGTATGGTTTTCATTCTTTTAAATTTAGTTTGACTTGTTTTATGGCTCAGCATATGGTTTCTCTTGGTTGACTATTATAAAAAAAATTCATATTCTTCTGTTTTTGTGTGTGTTCTATAAATATCAATTAGATTTAGGTTGTTGATAATATTGTCTGGATTATTTATGATTTTCCTGGTTTTTGTATAACTGTTCTCTTAGTTGTTCAGAGCGGGTATTAAAGTCCCTTGCTATGATTTCAGACTGTCTATTTAATTTTGTTTTTTACTTCATATATTTTAAAGCTCTCTTATTAGGTACATACACATTTTTGACTGTTGTGTTTTGGCATGAATTGATCTCTTTATTATGAAATACTGGTCACTAGCTTTGTTCATACTCTTTGTCTTAAAGTCTCTTTTATCTGGTATTATAATTTCTGCACTCTTAAGTTTATTGTTTGCATGGTATATTTTTTCCCATCCACTTATTTTTAACTGATGTATGTTATTTAAAGTACATCTCCTTTATGTCAATGTATGGCAAAACCAATACGGTATTGTAAAGTAAAATAAAGTAAAAAAAAAAAAAAAAAGTACATCTCCTGTAGACAATATATAGTTAGGTTTTGTTTCTTTACACATTCTGATATTCTTATACTGAAGTGTACAGTCCATTGACATTTAATTTTTATTGATATGATTGGATTTAATTCTGCCATTGTTTGTTTTCTATTTAGTCCCTCTGGCTTATTTGCTGGTTTTGTTCCCTTCTCTTGCATTTTTTTGGACTATTCCAAAATTTTTTAGAATTCCATTTTAATTCATCCATTCATCAATTGGCATTGTGTCTTTAATAGTGGTTGCTCTAGGTACTATAATATACATCATTAAGTGTTCACAGTCTACTTAGAGGTAATATTGTACCACTTAATATAAAATATAGAAATCTTGCAGGGTCCATTAACCCTTCCCTCTGCTGTCTGAGTTACCTGAGTTATCTATATATTACTATATATATACTATATTATATATTATATTACTATATATATACTATATTACCATAGTATATTGCTAGAAGTTTTAAGTCGTATGTATTTTGGAGAAATTAAGAAAAAATAATTGCCTTTTATATTTACTCATATAGTATTTATTTCTGATATTCTTCACTCATTCCTGAAAAATCTGAGTTTCTGATACCTCTCTTCAGGGTGAAGAATTTTTATTTAGCATTTTGTGTAGTGCAGACCAGATGGGGACACATTCACTTAGTTTTTCTTATTAAAAAATAAGGCCTGCAGTTCACCTTCATTATGGAAACATAGAGTTCTAGGTTGACAGTTTCCTTCGTTAGTATTCAGTCTCGCCTGGCTTTCATAGTTTTTGATGAGCAACTTTTGGTAATTCAGATTACTGTTTCCCTATATGCAACAGGATGACTTTCAAGATTATTCTTTGTGTTTTTCAGTAGTTTGACTGTCATATGCCAAGGTAGGTTTCTCTTTGAATTGGTTGTCTGAGTTTGATGAGATTCTTGAATTGGTCATATTCAAGAATATATATTGAATCAATATATAATCAATATATTGGTTATATATATAATCAATATATAATCAATATATTGGTTATATATATAATCAATATATATTGGTTATATATTCAATAATATATATAATCAATATATTGGTTATATTCAATTCTTTAATTTATATAAATTTATGTCTCTTGCCAAATATGGGAAAATTTCAGCCATTCTTTGTTTTCCCTGAGAACCTGGAGATGTACTACCTCCCCACCCCACTGCCCCCACATTAGTTCTTTGAATATTTTTTCTGCTCCAGTTTCTTCTGTGATTCGAGTGTCTCTATGTTAGGCTTTTAAAAATTGTCTCACGTTCCATGAAGTTTCATTTATTATTTTCAACATTATCTTATCTTGATTGAATGACTTCTATTAATGTCTTCAAGTTTACGGACTTCTTCCTTTGGCATATCCATTTTTTTCTTAGTGATTGATCTAATTTCAGGCATTATATTTTTCTGTTCAAAAGTTACCATTTGTTTTCTATTTATATTTTCTGTTATTTTTTTTTCCCTCCTTCATCAGTGATGTGCAGGAAAATAGACTTGTAATTGCTTTAGAAGGTAAAGAGTCTGGTTAGACCCAACTGCATTCTGCCTTGCTATGGTGGGTGATGGGTTAGATCTCAGTTCAGTTCTTTAAGCCTTGGCTTCATACTGCTTTCACTTTGCTCCACATGTACATGGTTCAGGGGTCTGCTGGAGACTGGAACTGAGTTTATACACAGACTATAGAATTTCAGTCTTTTCTGACCCTTCCATTTTGGCTTCCCTCTCACTCTTGGTAACGCTTCTATCCTGTACACTCCTACTGGTTTTTTTTTCCTACCAGACAGATGATCTTTCTACTGAATTTTTACTGTGTTTGTGCTGCCTCCACTATGACTATTCTGCTCTTGGGCAAAGCTGCAAACAGAAACAAAAGAATCACAGAGAACCCAGCCAATGCTTGTCATCTGCTCCAAGTTTTACCTCCTGTCTAAAACTTACCTGTCCTTCAGTCTCTGAAGACCTCAGTTGTTGCTTGTCTTCTGTCCATGGTTGATAGCTATTCTTTGCACAAGTCTCTATTTTTTAAGTTAAATTATTTATTTAAATTGGATGATAATTTCTTTACAATATTGAGATGGTGTTTGTCATACATCAACATGAATCAGCCAGAGGTATACATGTGTCCCCCGATCCTGAACCCTCTCCCTCCCCATCCCCTCCCTCTGGGTTGTCCCAGAGCACTGGCTTTGGGTGCTCTGCTTCATGCATCAAACTTGCACTCGTCATCTGTTTTACATATGGTAATATATATGTTTCAATGCTATTCTCTCAAATCATCCCACCCTCGTCTTCTCCCACAGAGTCCAAAAGTCTGTTCTTTACGTCTGTGTCTCTTCTGCTGCCCTGCATGAAGGATAGTCATTACCGTCTAAAGTCCATGTTGCTAAGTCACTTCAGTCATGTCTGACTCTGTGTGACCCCATAGACGGCAACCGACCAGGCTCCCCTGTCCCTGGGATTCTCCAGGCAAGAACACTGGGGTGGGTTGCCATTTCCTTCTCCAATGCATAAAGTGAAAAGTGAAGGTGAAGTTGCTCAGTCGTATCCGACTCTTAGCGACCCCATGGACTGCAGCCTACAGGTTCCTCCATCCATGGGATTTTCCAGGCAAGAGTACTGGAGTAGCGTGCCATTGCCTTCTCCATTCTAAAGTCCATATCTATGTGTTAATATACAGTATTTGTGTTTCTCTTTCTGACTTACTTCACTCTGTATAATAGGCTCCAGGTTCATCCACCTCATTAGAACTGACTCAAATGCATTCCTTTTTATAGCTTAGTAATATTCCATTATGTATATGTACTACAACTTCCTTATCCATTCAACTGCTGATGGACATCTAGGTTGCTTCCATGTCTTAGCTATTGTAAATAGTGCTGCAGTGAGCATTGGGGTATATGAGTCTCTTTCACTTCTGGTTTCCTTGGGGTATATGCCCAGCAGTGGGATTGCTGGGTCATATGGCAGTTCTATTCCGTTTTTTAAAGGAATCTCTACACTGTTCTCCATAGTGGCTGTACCAGTTTGCACTCCCACCAACAGTTTAAGAGGGTTCCCTTTTCTCCACACCTTCTCCAGCATTTATTGTTTGTAGACTTTCTGATGATGGCCATTCTGACCAGTGTGAGATGATTCCTCATTGTGGTTTTGATTTGCATTTCTCTAATAATGAGTAAAGTTGAGCTTCTTTTCATGTGTTTATTAGCCATCTATATGTCTTCTTTGGAGAAATGTCTGTTTAGTTCTTTTGCCCACTTTTTGATTGGGTTATTTTTCTGATATTGAGCTGTATGAGCTGCTTGTATATTTTGGAGATTAATTCTTTGTCAGTTGCTTCATTTGCTATTATTTTCTCCCATTCTGAAGGCTATCTTTTCACCTTACTTGTAGATTCTTTCGTTGTGCAAAAGCATTTAATTAGGTCCCATTTGTTTATTTTCATTTTTATTTCCATTTCTCTGGGAAGTGGGTCATAGAGGATCTTGCTGTAATTTATGTCAGAGAGTGTTCTGCCCATGTTTTCTTCTAAGAGTTTTATAGTTTCTGGTTTTACATTTAGATCTTTAATTCATTTTGAGTTTATTTTTGTGTATGGTGTTAGAGAGTGTTCTAGTTTCATTCTTTTACATGTGGTTGACCAGTTTTCTCAGCACCACTTGAAGAGACTTTTTTTCTCCATTGTATATTTTTGAGGAGGCTCTATTTAAATGCTTACTTCTATATACTAGAAGTGCGGCTCTCACTCTACCTAGAAAATTGCAGTGACCTCCTTGACTGATCTTCCTTCCTTATAGTTTTATTTCCTCCCAATAGTTTTCACGTGGAGCCCAAGTGTTTGAAGTAAAGTTTGAGTTTTGGCCTCGTGGGCCTGGGTGTAGAGGCTTGGTAGTGGCATACACAGCCCTTCATAACCAACTCCTGCGTTCCTGTATACTACAGTCAGGGGCCTGTTCTCAACCTAGTATTCTTCCGTAATTCTGGATTACTCATTCCTTTTATTTCCCTTACTCTCTGTGCCTTGCATAACTCCAGAAAATCTTCACAGACAATCCAGTCCTCCATTTTGAGTTAGACATCCCCTCTGAAGTGCCCCCATGATATTTTCTGGGTCCCCCTGGCATGAGACTTAGGAGTTTGTTCTGTTATTTTCTGTTTAGATGTCTGTACCCCCAAAAGACTGAACTCCTCGAAGGTTACAAATTATGCCCTATTTCTTTGCTGCCAACTTCCTCCCCTCACTTGATTTTACATACTACCTGATTCCCAGCAGATATTCAGGTTTTTTTTGTTTTTTTTTTTTTAACTAATAGTATTACATTTTTAAAAGTTAAAGATTTTCATGTCAGTGCTTCAGTGAATAGCTGATTCAGGGTTTGAACCCCGGTCTCCTGCACTGCAGGCAGATTCTTTAACGTCTCAGCCACCAGGGAAGCTTGATTTGTACAAGAGTTCCTTTGAAATAGAACAAAAGACTTAGTCCACTACTCACTGAATACCAATTGGGGTACATTTGCTAACCTTGCCTTTTTGCCCCTAACTATAGGTACTCAGCTCAGCATTTTACAGAATCCTCATGATTACAGTCTACACTGAGAAAGAATGAAACAGTGGGACTGTTGATTGTTAATGGGCAGGCCTCTCTTTCTGTATGAATGGGAGAGTTCAGATATTGTTGGTGAAGCAGTGTGTGTGTGTGTGTGTGTATATGTGTGTGTGTGTAAATGGTGGTTAACTCCTGGCAGTTAGCCAACACCATTCTCCCAGAGCACCAGGTGACAGATGCCGAGCTCACAGATCAGTCATGGCTTGTCAGCAGCTAGGGAACCTGGAGTGCCTTCTCTTCCTTTACACCGTTTCCCATTATCAGAAGGGATTCCTAGACCTTTACATCCTGCAGAACGTGAGTCTGCACCAGAGCTGCTGCTTTGCACCTTGTTATCACCCATCCAGAGCAAGAGCTCTTTCAGAACAAATGAGCTTCTGTTTCCAAATAACTTTTCAACTTTCATGTGTTGTTGAGTGTCTTAGAATACAGTGCCTTAGCTTCAGCATCAGCTTAGAAAAGACAAATGCTTAATTTTTTCTGATTAGGCAAATAAAACACTCATTCCCTGGGGGCTCAGCTGGTAAAGAATCTGCCTGCAATGCAGGAGATCTGGGTTTGATACCTGGGTCAGGAAGATCCCCTGGAGAAAGGCATGGTAACCCACTCCAGTATTCTTGCCTGGAGAAGAATCCCATGGACAGAGGAACCGCAAGTTACAGTCCATAGTGTCACAAAAATTGGACACGACTAAGCAACTAACACACTTTCAAAGGCATTTATACATTTATTCAATACATATTTATCTTGCATATACTGTATACTGTGTTTTGAGGAATACAGTCAGGAGCATAGTTATGGTTATTGCCTCATGAAAATTTAGTCTAGCATTACAGGAAAAACATAGAACTTTAAAAGATAAATCAAAAAATCTCTATACACAGAGATAACCACTGTCTGAATTTTTTAAAAGGTGTGTCTTCCTGTCCTTTGGGTTTTAGGCAGCAGCACTTCATCTGTTTTCATTTCAATATCCTCAACTCTCTTGCTCCTTTGTCCTTCATTTCCCCCAAAGGGCAAATTTCCAATTCCTGAGCATCTAATCATCAACCTATGTAATGTTTGGCTCTGGCCTGGAAAAAAAACGCTATTTCAGAATGCTAATTTTAATCCCAAGGAGCTTGTTCTACTTTATATGTTTGAGATTCCGAATTTTCCACACCTACAAAATACTAATTATTAAGTTACAGAGGTATTTCCCTCTAAATTAAGTTAATAGACTTAAACTCATTTTATAGTTTAATGAGGGAGTTTTAAAACATGAGCTGTACCTTATTTATAATTACAAAAAATGTGATAAATATCTAAAGGTCATCAGTAAGAGACTAGTTAAATAATGTAGATCCATACAGTGGAATGCTATGAACCCATTAAAATAGTTTGTTGACATAAAAAGAAAACTAATAAACATGGAAAGAGTCAGAACACATTGTTGAGTGGGCGAAAAGCAGCAAATAATGGTACAGAGTAGGATATTTTGTTTTGTTTCCATTCAGGTAAAATTGGATACATACGTATGTCCATGCACATAAAGCTATTTGTAAGAATTCAGTCAATGTAATCCTTCGATTCCTACTGTAGAAGAGGCACTTAAAAATACACTGTGATAGATGTCTGTGTCTAGGGGAAAATCCAGATAATACATAGAAATTGTATCATATGTATTTGTTGGGAAATGCATTTGCTTTACTAACAGCCCTTTTCCCCCTCATCTCTAGAATAATGAACTACAAAGCAGGTTGGACTATTTAATAGAAACTCAGTCCAAGACTGGAGTGGAAACCAAAGAGGCTGGAGTGGGCTGTGATCTTCTACCCAGGTATTTAAGAATTTCCTATTGTTCCAACTCAGATTCCCCTTTGACTCAAGAAAATACTTTCACTGTGCTGTTATTCCCAGAATTGCATTCTTTCTACCAAAAGTGTTTCTGCAAAGAGAAGTGGTGGCTGCTGAGGGGTCTGGCTGGATTCTGTGGAGTGGGGAGGCTGTGCGGAGGCCTAGGGCATGCATGGCCCGGGGAGACCTGGGGAAGCCACTGCAGAGAGAAGATGAGCCCCATCAGCAAGTGTGTGCATTTGGTCCTTCATCTATTCATTTATCTGTTCATTCGGCCCACATCTGTTGAGTACCTCCCCTGTGCCAGACAGTGAAGATAAGGAGCGGAATTAGACTGGGTTTCTGCCCCAGAGTGCAGGCTGCAAGGGAAATCAGATGTACAGGCAGACATTCTCAACAGTGTGAGAGGGCTCTGAGAGGTGCTTTAGTAACAGTAGGGAGGCTCTCAGCCCTGCTGCTCCCTAGTACTGAACAGTGTTGTCATGCACTAGACCAGATTCACAAATACATCATCTCTTCAGTCACAAGCACATCAACAGGAACTATAACCTGGTTTGTTCAGCTGCATTTCTGAGCTAGAGGACTGAGCCATGTGTTGTTAAGCTGCTCACAAGCCCAGAACGTGGGTCTCTCCCTAGTCAGGTTAGCGCCTGTGACCCAGCAACCCACGCCGTGTCTCTAGGTGCTCAAAACTGTGCTTGGCTCCAAGAGGACAGAAAACAAGTGCATACCAAGGGCACTGATGCTACATGGCTTGTGACTTGGGTAAACAGAGTCACAAAGTGCCGAACCCTGTGTGCAGGAAGGTGTATTCTTGTATGGTTAGGGGCACATGTGTGTGTGTGGTGGTAGACATGAGTAGGTCAGGAAAATGGAGACTCTGGGCTTAAATGGTTACATCCATGGGAAACAGGAATGAGCTGATCGCCAAGCTGGGCTGTAGAACACCCAGCTCTCGTCCTTGGGGTTAGGAGCTGCGGGACATGTTCAGGCTGGACTCTTGTTAGCTGGGGCCTCCGTTTCCTGACCTGGTAAGTCAGCGAGTTGACCAGGTGACTTCTCAGCTCTAACCAGTTCTCACACTGTAGAACAATGTCTCATATCCCTGTTTATTCATTACTGATGTTGTCTTTTTTGTTCACTCAAGTGAGATACTTGCCATTCTCAAAATACTTACCAAAAGCAGGATTAAGCTCTTTTATTTATTTTTTTGAGATAAGTCTCATTTACGTTGCTTGCTTTTTGGTTAAAAACAAGGCAATATTTTTCATTCTGATACCATTAACAGAAAATGTTTTAAAAAGAAGGAAAAAGAAGGTATAAATAGACTCCAGGTCTCATCAATGCAGGGGATAAAGTACTTGATAAAAATAGGACCCAAAAGAATGATTGATCATACCCAGGGACAACTGTTAAAATATAAATAGGTTGGCTATTTTCCTTTTTTTTTTTTTATTTTTCAAGAACCAAGTGGCTTAGTCCCCTCTAATTGCCCACATAATAAATCTTATTTGGTTGAGACGGGTACAAAATTATGTCTGAAACCAATAAATTGTTTGTTTTCTAATTCCCACATTTTGGCCTAAAACAGGGTTTTCAATTTGTATGCCGAGGGATAGCCTGAAGCAAACTTTTATGGCTAAGTTATGAAACCACAAAGCGGTGTTCATAATGGAAGTGCTGACAGACCCTTAACTTATGGCCGCGCTGAACTTGGAAGCCACTTCAGTATCTAAAAGCAACTTTTCCATAAATGTAACATTTGGTTTCCCCCAGGATCCATCTTAGCACTTTAACTACCTGGGGCAATCAGCAGAGGAAATGAAAACTACGTATCCCCATTTCCGAAAAGGCAGGGTAATCTTTCATTCTTTCTCTCACAAGTATTTATGAAGTGCCTACTATGTGACAGGCGCCGCGCACGTCTGGGGGGCGAGGAGCAAGGCCTCCTGAGAGGTGAGGCGGGGCCATGGGTTCCCACCTGTGCTTTTTGGAACTGTGCGCTCTGTGCTTGGGCTCCACGAGGGGGTTTGGGGTGGGGGCGACGAGGTAAGCAAGGAGCTGGCCTGTGGGGACCATCCCCCCTCACAGAAAAAAACGCCCAACCTGAGAAACTCCGGTTTTAGTGTGTTTTATATGTTAGATTCCAAGTAAGATTTTGCTTGAATAAAGAGCCCTGTGGTCACAATCAAATGGGAACCCCCACTCCTGGCTCTAATCTCCCTGTTTTATAGACACCAAAACTGAGGCCCAGAGAGATACAGGGATTTCCTAGAAGCCACAGAGCCAGGATTTGAGCCATACTTTTGGAGTCCTGGTGTGGTACATCTATAGTCTTAAAATGCTCAGTAGAGATTGCTAAATTGTGTTACGTATGTTCTAAAAGAATCCCTGGTTCTCACTTAAGACTTCAAACTGGCATCTAACTAATAAAAGATTCCATGGTGTTCTCAGGAATATTTTAAAAACAGGCTCCCCAGATATCTTAGATCCATAAAAAGTAATGAATTAAGCCTGTTAGGCAAGTGAGTTTTGTTCTTCCTTCTGGGTCTTCTGCCGTACCCTCCATCTGGGAAGGTTTAGGCTGTGGGGGTCCCTGCCCAGCCAGCTGAGCACAGCCGTGTTTTTTTTTTTTTATTTTTCAAGAACCAAGTGGCTTAGTCCCCTCTAATTGCCCACATAATAAATCTTATTTGGTTGAGACGGGTACAAAATTATGTCTGAAACCAATAAATTGTTTGTTTTCTAATTCCCACATTTTGGCCTAAAACAGGGTTTTCAATTTGTATGCCGAGGGATAGCCTGAAGCAAACTTTTATGGCTAAGTTATGAAACCACAAAGCGGTGTTCATAATGGAAGTGCTGACAGACCCTTAACTTATGGCCGCGCTGAACTTGGAAGCCACTTCAGTATCTAAAAGCAGCTTTTCCATAAATGTAACATTTGGTTTCCCCCAGGATCCATCTTAGCACTTTAACTACCTGGGGCAATCAGCAGAGGAAATGAAAACTACGTATCCCCATTTCCGAAAAGGCAGGGTAATCTTTCATTCTTTCTCTCACAAGTATTTATGAAGTGCCTACTATGTGACAGGCGCCGCGCACGTCTGGGGGGCGAGGAGCAAGGCCTCCTGAGAGGTGAGGCGGGGCCATGGGTTCCCACCTGTGCTTTTTGGAACTGTGCGCTCTGTGCTTGGGCTCCACGAGGGGGTTTGGGGTGGGGGCGACGAGGTAAGCAAGGAGCTGGCCTGTGGGGACCATCCCCCCTCACAGAAAAAAACGCCCAACCTGAGAAACTCCGGTTTTAGTGTGTTTTATATGTTAGATTCCAAGTAAGATTTTGCTTGAATAAAGAGCCCTGTGGTCACAATCAAATGGGAACCCCCACTCCTGGCTCTAATCTCCCTGTTTTATAGACACCAAAACTGAGGCCCAGAGAGATACAGGGATTTCCTAGAAGCCACAGAGCCAGGATTTGAGCCATACTTTTGGAGTCCTGGTGTGGTACATCTATAGTCTTAAAATGCTCAGTAGAGATTGCTAAATTGTGTTACGTATGTTCTAAAAGAATCCCTGGTTCTCACTTAAGACTTCAAACTGGCATCTAACTAATAAAAGATTCCATGGTGTTCTCAGGAATATTTTAAAAACAGGCTCCCCAGATATCTTAGATCCATAAAAAGTAATGAATTAAGCCTGTTAGGCAAGTGAGTTTTGTTCTTCCTTCTGGGTCTTCTGCCGTACCCTCCATCTGGGAAGGTTTAGGCTGTGGGGGTCCCTGCCCAGCCAGCTGAGCACAGCCGTGCGCCAGTTACTCAGTCTCCTTTAATCCTCTGTGATTTCATTCCTTACAATGGAAATGATGATGACAATATCAAATCATATTGGACTGTTATGAGGATTAAATGAAAATGTATATAAAGAATTTAGCATGGTAACTGAAGAACTTAATAAATAGCTAGTATTCCTATTATCTAAATCAAAACTTGATTTTACATATAAGACATGGTATCAAGTATTTTTTTTTAAACATTTTATTGGAGTATAGTTGATTTACAATGTTGTGTAACTTTCCGGTGTACAGCAAAGTGATTCAGTTATACATGTATTCATTCTTTTTTAATTCTTTGCTCATATAGGTTCTCACAGGATATTGAATAGAGTTCCCTGTGCTATAGTGGGTTTGTGTTGGTTATCTGTTTTATACATAGTAGTGTACACGTGTTCATCCCAAGCTCCTGGTTTATCCTTCTCCCCAGTGTTTCCCCACTGGTAACTGTGAGTTGTTTTTGATATAAGTCTGCTGCTGTCCTGTAAATAAGTTTGTGTCTTAGTTGCTCACTGTGTCTGACTCTTTGTAACCTCACAGACTGTAGCCTGCCAGGATCCTCTGTCCATGGAGTTCTCCAGGCAAGAATACTGGATTGGATTGCCATTTTCTTTGCCAAAATAAGTTTGTATCATCTTTTAAAAATGAGATTCTACATATGAGTGATACTTGCTTTTCTCTTACTTCACTTACTACGACAATTTCTAGGTCCATCCATGTTGTTGCAAATGGCATTATTTTGTTCTTTTTTATGGCTGAGTAAATATTCTGTTGTAAATATAGACCACATTTTTAGCTATTCATCTGTCAGTAGACATTTAGGTTGTTTCCATGTTTTGGCTATGGTGAATAGTGCTGCTATGAACATCGGGGTGCATGTCTTTTTGGATTAGAGTTTTGTCTAGATATATGCCCAGGAGCGGAGAAGGCAATGGCACCCCACTCCACTACTCTTGCCTGGAAAATCCCATGGATGGAGGAGCCTGGTGGGCTGCAGTCCATGGGGTCGCTAAGAGTCGGATACGACTGAGCGACTTCACTTTCACGCATTGGAGAAGGAAATGGCAACCCACTCCAGTGTTCTTGCCTGGAGAATCCCAGGGATGGGGGAACCTGGCGGGCTGCCGTCTATGGGGTCGCACAGAGTCAGACACGACTGAAGCGACTTAGCAGCAGCATGCCCAGGAGTGGCACTGCTAGATCATATGGTAATTCTACTCTGAGTTTTCTGAGGAATCCCTGCTTTCCATCATGGATGCACTAAATTACATTTGCACTGACAGGGTAGGAGGGTTCCCTTTCTCAGCATCCTCTCCAGCATTTGTTGTTTGTTGACTTTTTAATGATGGCTCTTCTAACTGGTGAGTTGGTACCTCATGGTAGTTTTGGTTTGCATTTTTCTAATAATGAGTGATGCTGAGCATCTTTTCATATGCCTCCTGGCCATCTGTATTTCTTCTTCTTTGGAGAAACATCTATTACGGTTTTCTGCCAATTCTTTGATTGGGTGGGTTGGTTGACAGCTGAATTGAATGGCTAGTGCTTCCGTATGTGTTGAATTTTTCAGTTGTCACCGCTTTGGTATCAGTGGTTTACACTGGACACCGTGTAGAACTCTGGAAGCCCAGTGATCAATGAGGTCTTTGGTCAGCTGTGTTATCAGGTGTTGCAGTGTGTCCCAGGCACTGGGCACAAAGCCTGTGCTGCTGTAAAGCTGTATGGCACCTACGACCCATTTCTCCCTATACCTGCAAGTTTTACATGCTGTGCTACTGCTAACAGCATTTGGTGGCTAACAATCTGCCTGCCACACAGGAAACCAGCTTTGATCCCCGGGTAGGGAAGATCTTCTGCAGTAGGAAATTGCAACCAGCTCCAATATTCTTGCCTGGGAAATTCCACGGACAGAGGAGCCTGGCGGGCTACAGCCCCATGGAGTTGCAAAGAGTGAAACATGACTGACTTAATTAGAGCTGCTCAGGGAGCACAGAAAAAATAGAGCAGCTCTAACTGGAAGTCAGTTGACTATCAAAATCCTCCCCTAGGTAAGGAAACTGAGATTTGAAGAGGTTAGGAAGCTCACAGCTCTCCTGTGTACAAGTCCTCATTCCTGGCTGCCTGCTGGGCACCGCTTCATCTTCATACCCACCCTGTCCATAGCTGAGCACATTTTTTTCCATCAAAGTCAGATCCTCTAGTTGTGGTTAAGAGCAATGGCTTGGAAATCAGCCCTGGGCTTGAGTCCTGGATCTGCCTCTGGGTATATCTATAACTCTGAACTAATGCCTAACCTCTTTGAATCTCAGTTTCTTTAGCTAGGGGAAGATTCTGATAGTCATTCCTGCTGAAACTTGCTAAGATGATTCAGATATAAAGCGTCCAGTGTATATGGCCATGTTTGCATATTTCTGTTGATGCCATCATCACAGTCCCAGTTGCCATAAGTTCAGGGTTCTGCACTCACCTTTGAGCTTTGCATCTGGACTCACTCACTGATGCAGGGCTGGCTTTTTCCTTCGTGACTTGCTCCATACACTCTACTCCCGCTTCCCCAGCCTCCTGAGACCAGTGTTCCGTCTCATCTTCTCAGTCCCATTCCTGGCTCCAGGTTCTCCTTCTCAAATTCTTCTCCTTCATCTTGTCTTTGTGTGGCATAGATTTCTGGAAAGCAAGGAGAGAGGGAAGGGGTCAAAGGCATTCACCCTGATGCCTGGGGCTTCTAAACATTGCCTTCTTATTAAAGGCAAAACTCACGAGTCAGATTTGAGAAGTTTGATATATATTAATTAATGCCATTGAGAGCAATTTTAGGTCAGCTAGCCTTCAAAGAGAAAAGTGGAAAACAAAATACCAAAAGAAAAAAGACTTTTCTCCTTTGTCCCTTAGTGAAACTCAGTTTCCAGTAAACTCATAAATTATGTCTTAATAGGTACATTTTAATGAAAAATATTCCTTGCAGTCATAAGTTCCCGGTGCATAGTAAGTACTTTAAAATGCCTACATTTTCATATTTCTGTTGTAGAAACCAGAACACAAAGTAGCTTTTTGTCAAGGCATTATTTGCTGACTCTGCTTTTGTTTGCCCCAGGGAACTGCCCCTTTATGGATTAATAAAAGGTTAACAATAGCCTTAATATGTTAAAGAAAATGGCTGAATTTTCATTCTGTGGTTGAAATTATTTGTGTTCTTGAAATCCTGTTGTTTCTTAGTGATCAACTAAAAAAACTAACCTCAATTCTTTTTGAAAGGTTGAGATATGAGAGCCTGTTTCTGAAACCCAGAGGGTTCACCTTTATAAATATTTCTGAACTTTATGGGCTTTTAGGATAGTGTCACCAGAGACTATTTCTGGTCTGTGGAATTTTCACAGGAGTTGGCACAAATTGCCATCTGGCTCACGCCCCTGGCACCCCACTAAACTGCCTGGTCAGGTCCCTGGAGACTCCGGAACTGCGCTATCCGTGGATTCCTCTCTGTAGCAGGTGATGGTGAATTGTTACCACTCGTTCCTCAGAATCCACCGTCCTCTAGTCGCCTTGGCCACTCATCTGTGTACTGACAGACAGTTCTGTGTTTGGCCTGAGTGAGCTGCTGAGGTCATGAAGATAAGCAAGATGTGGTTTTCACACTTCACGAAATTATAGCTAGCAGAGGATGTGCAGACCAGCAGGTGCAGTGAGATGCTCCCAGGAATGCCACAAGCCTCTGTGACAGTCATTTTCAAGGGGAGGAGAGTGTGGAAAAGACATTGAATCTCTTGGGAGAGTTATATGAAGATTAACAACACCCCCCACACCCAGGCTTCTAATCCACCTTATTAAGAAGTTGTCTCCCAACCATAGTTGAAAATCACTGCACGGTAATAGGCGTTTGTTGTCATTGCTGTTGTTTAGTCAGTTGTATCCGACTCTTTGCAACCCCATGGACTGTAGCCTGCCAGGTTCCTCTCTGCGTGGGATTTCCCAGCAAGGATACTGGAGTGGGTTGCCATTTCCTTCTCCAGGGGATCTTCCCAATGCAGGGATCGAACCTGCATCTCCTGCATTGCAGGCAGATTCTTTACTGCTGAGCCACCTGGGTAGCTGTATATAGTTATAAAACTTTTTTCTTGTGATGATTTATTAGCAACTCTCAAACAAGCAATACAGTATTATTACCTATAGTTGCTATGCTGTACATTACATTCTCATGACTTTTATAACTGGAAGTCTGTACCTTTTGACCCCCTTCACCCATTTTGCCCATCCCCCAACCCCTTCCTCTGGCAATCATCCATCTTTTCTTGGTATCTGTGAACTTGGTTTTTTTTTTTTTTTAACATATGAATAAGATACTGTCTGACTTATTTCACGTACCCTAATGTCCTCAAGGTCCATCCATGTTTTGCAAATGGCAAGATATTATTCTCCTGCATTGGCAGGTGCATTCTTCACCACCGAACCACCATGGAAGCCCGATGGGAGGTGTTACTGATGGGGGCAAATTTAGCAAAAGGGAACCTTGTGGAAGGAGAAAACTGAGCAGCGCTGCTCAAGGAAACTGAGGGCACACAGAGAAAGGGATGATGGTTTCTATCACTGCTGTGCAGAATCGGGGGACGAGGTTTGACTCCTGAAATACAGGTAGGAATTCATCAGATCGATTTGATGAGGGGACAGCTGAGGATGGCAGATTGTGAAGCAGTGTGTAAATGAGGAGAGGCCAGGCGGGAGACACAACAGTAGATGGTAGAGGCCTTTACACCCTGCAGGGGAGATGAGAGTCCATCCAGGAAGCAAGGGGGAAAATGAAGAGTCTGAAGAATAGTAATATATGCTCCAGTTGTCCTTTTAGGAAAATATCTTTGGCAGCAAAATGGACATGGGCTAAACCTGCAAGTAACAGAAATCATTTCTGCCTGTAGAGTCATGTGGTCTACCAAAGTGCAAGGGAGGCTGGGAAAGGTAGTTATATGTCTATAAGGAAAAAGAAATGGGACAGTTTTCTCCATTTTAATCACAAAATTGTTACTTCTGCCTCCTAAATATCATCAACATTTCCTTGCTACTTTACCTCCAGTGCGATTTTTACAGTTTGAGTTCTCATGGTCTCTCTCACTTTCTAAATAGCAAAACTCTCCTAAATAACCTCTGGCCTCCAAACTAAGGCCTTTACAGTCAACCCTCAGAGGTGCCAAGGAATCTTGCTAGAATAAAAATAGGGGCATATCCTGCTCTCCTTAAAAATGGCTCACTGTCTCATTCTGAACCCCTTAGCAGGGCACAGAGGGCCCTTCTTCCCCCTTCCACCCAACCTCATCTTCTGCCACTTTCACATTGAACTCTTTGGCTCCAGTCCTGGCTAAGTATGTCTCCTTTTCACCCTGTGGCCTCTGTGTTCACCCTTCGTTGCCTGTACTGCCTCTGCCTGGAATTCCCACCTCTTCCTCACTCACCTGAGGAATGCCTAGGCATCCTCCAGGAGTCCCCTTCCCGGGGCTGACTTCCTCCCAGTGAAGCTAACTTGTTCTGCCCTCAGTTTGCCCATAATGTGTTTGTTCTTGTGCTGCTCAGGGTCTTGGCAGGAAGGGAAAATGGGAGACACTTAAATGAAAGGACTGTGTACAAATTTGAGGGCAGCTTTTAGGGAAATAAAAAATGGACACTGGCTTGCTCTGGAGCTAGCAACAGTGGCAGCTGTTTCCAGCCTGGGCCTGAAGAGATGATGGGGAGAGAAAGCTGGTAGAGGAGATGAAGGGGTGAGCTATAGCACAGCCTTTGCCAGAGAAATGTAGCCAACTACCAAGCTGCAGCCTGAGCAGAGGGAGCAGATAGCTTGGTCTGCCTGTGCTCCGTTCTCTGCCTCCACCTCCTAACAGGTCCAAACCAACTGGAAGGTAACGGGTGAGGGGGTCCACTGATGTCCACCTTCTGGGCAGCTTCCCAGGGTATAGGGGAGAGAAGGGGGGGAAGGATCTGAACAGGCAAATATAGAGCATCCAGTATAGTTCCTTATGTCTTTATACAGTACCTAAGACATTACAACGATTTAAGTATGTATCTTTCCATCTAATTGTGAGCTCCTGAATGCATGGGTTTTTTTTTGTTGTGTGTGTGTATGTGTGTGTTTAATTTTTCTGAATCGTGGATACCTAGCAACCTTAAGTTGCTAAAACTACTGTCTGGCTCCAGGGAGAAGGGGGTTCAAGATGGTGGAGGAGCAGGACATAGAGCTCACCTTCTCCCACAAAAACATTAACCATACATCTACAAGTGGACCAGTTCACACCGAACATCTACTGAATGCTGAAAGAAGACCTCAGACTTGGGAAAGGGCAAGAAAATCACCACATAACTGGGTAGGATGAAAGGGAAAAGAAAGAATTGGGATGGGGCCTGCACCCAGGGAGGGAGTTTTTAAGAAGGAAAGATATACCATATCCTCGGATTGGAAGAAGTAGTATCCAAATGACTGTACAATGGAAAAAAAAAAGACAGCCTCTTCAATAAGTGGTGCTGGGAAAATTGGATAGCTTCATGCAAAAGAATGAAATTAGAACACTCCCTAACATCATACACAAAAATAAAATTCAAACTAAAGACCTAAATGTAAGCCTAGACACTATAAAACTCCTAGAGGAAAACAGAACACACACTGATGTAAATAGCAGCAATATCTTTTTGGATCCATTTCCTAGGGAACATATCTCAACATAATAAAAGCCATTTATGACAAATCCACAGCCAACAAAATACTCAATGGTGAAAAGGTAATAGCTTTCCTGCTAAAACGTGAAATAAGGATGCTCACTGTCACCACTTCTATTCAGCATACTCCTGGAAGTCTAGGACACAGCAGACAAGAAATAAAAGGTATCCAAACTGGGAAGAGGTAAAATTGTCGCTGTATGCAGACAACATGGTTTTATATATATATATATATAAAATCCTAAGAACTCCATACAAAACTACTCGAGCTAATAAATGAATTCAGCAAAGTAGCAGGATTTAAGCCGAACATTCAAAAATTGGTTGCATTTCTTTACATTAACAATGAAATATCAGAAAGAAATGTAAAAACAAAAAAAACTTTTTAAAATAGCACCATAAAAGGGAATAAACCTGACCAAGTAGGTGAAAGACTTGTACTGTGAATTATAAAACAATAATAAAGGAAAGTAAAGAGCATTCAGAGAAAGGGAAGATATCCCATGCTCTTGGATTGGAAGAATTAATACTGTTAACACATTACTGACCAGGGGGTTTTTTGCAGAAACTAACACTTGTGGCCGGCAATTTGTTATGTAAATGAATATGGAAACATCTCTAGTCAATAATGTTCAGGTAACAAAACACATATTAATACATCTCTGATCAGTAACGTATTAAAATGGCCATGTGACACAAAAAAGTCTACAGATTTAATGCAAACCCTATCAAAATACCCATGACATTTTTCACAGAACTAGAAAAATAATCCAAAAACTTATATGGAATTATAAAAGACACAGAATTGCCAGTCCTAAGGGAAAAAAGCAGGAGGCATAACTCTCCCAGACTTCAGACAATATTACAAAGTTACAGCATTCAAAACAGTGTATTATCGGTACAAAACCAGACCTATGGATCAACAGGACACAACAGAGAGGCCAAAAGCAAACCCACATATCTAAGGTCAATTAATCTCCAACAAAGGAGAAGAGACTATAAAATGGGGGAAAAGTCTCTTGAGCAAGTGGTGCTGGGAAAGCTGGACAGCAGCATATAAATGAATGAAATTAGAACACACCCTCACATCATGCACAAAAATAAACTCAAAATGGCTTAACACCTTAAACACAAGACATGGCACCATAAAACACCTGGAAGACAGCATAGGCAAAACATTCTCTGACATAAATTGTATCAATGTTTTCTTGGATCAGTCTCCCAAGGCAAGAGAAATAAAAACAAAAACAAACAAATGGGACTTAAGTAAACTTACAAACTTTTGCACAGCAAAGGAAACCATAAAAAATTAAAAGACAATCCATGGAATGGGAGAAAATATTGGCAAATGATGCGGCAGACAAGGGCTTAACCTCCAAAATACACAAACAGCTTATATAAGTAGACAACAACAACAAAAAAAGCCCAATGGAAAAATGGGCAGAAGATCTAAATACACATTTCTCCAAAGAAGAAATATAGATGACCAGTAGGCACATGAAAAGATGCTCAGCATCACTAATTAGTAGAGAAATGCAAATTACAATGAAGTACCAACATACATCAGTCAGAAGAGCCATCAATAAAATGTCAACAAACAACGAAAAAGAAGTGACAACAGACAATGCAGAAATACAGAGATTACTACGAGCAACTATATGCCAAGAAAATAGACAACCTGGAAAAAATGGGCAAATTCTTAGAAAAGTACAACAACCATCCAAGACCAACTCAGGAAGAAATAGAAATTATAAACAGACCAATCACAAGCACTGAAATGGAAACTGTGATCAAAAACCTTCCAACCAACAAAAGCCCAGGGCCAGGTGGCTTCACAGTGAATTCTATCAAACATTTAGAGAAGAACTAACACCTATCCTGCTCAAACACTTCCAAAAACTTCAGAGGGAGGAATACTCCCAAACTCATTCTATGAGGCCACCATCACTGTGATACCAAAACCAGATAAAGTTATCACACAAAAAAGAAAACTACAGGCCAATATCATTGATGAACACAGATGTAAACATCCTCAACAAAATACATGCAAACAGAATCCAACAACACATTAAAAGGATCATACATCGTGATATAGTGGGGTTTATCCCAGGGATGCAAGGATTCTTTGATATATGCAAGTCAATCAATGTGATACACCATATTAACAAATTGAAAGACAAAAACCATATGATAATCTCAATAGATGCAGAAAAAGCTTTCAACAAATTTCAACTCACATTTGATAAAGTCTCTCCAGAAAAATGGGCACAGTAGGAATCTACCTCAACATAATAAAAGCCATATAGGACAAGACCACAGAAAACATTATTCTCAATGGTGAAAAACTGAAAGTATTAAGATCAGGAACAAGGCAAGGGTGCCCACTCTCATCATTAATCAACATAATTTTGGAAGTTGTAGCCAT
The DNA here is from genome assembly GCA_006410635.1 of Cephalophus harveyi. Lineage (NCBI taxonomy): Eukaryota > Metazoa > Chordata > Mammalia > Artiodactyla > Bovidae > Cephalophus > Cephalophus harveyi. The sequence continues at coordinate 140,736 of SJYT01008458.1, read as the reverse complement.
GGCAATCAGAGAAGAAATAAAAGGAATCCAGACTGGAAAAGAAGAAGTTAAACTCTGTTTGCAGATGACATTGATAAAGATACCACCAGAAAATTACAAAGCTAATCAATGAATTTAGTAAAGTCAAAGGATATAAAATTAATACACAGAATTCCCTTGCATTCCTATACATTAACAATGAAAAATCAGAAAGAGAAATTAAGGAAACAATCCCATTCACCACTTCAACAAAAAGAATAAAATACCTAGAAATAAACCTACCTAAGGAGACAAATGATCTCTATGCAGATACACTGATGAAAGAACTCAAAAGATGATACAAACAGATGGAGAGATATATCACATTCTTGGATTGGAAGAATCTATAGTATGAAAATGTAGATTGCTTTGGGTAGTAAAGTCAGATTTCATGCAATCTCTATCAAATTACCAATGGCATTTTTCACAGAACTAGAAGAAAAAAATTTATAATTTGTAGGGAAACACAAAAGACCTTGAATAGCCAAAGCAATCTTGAGAAAGAAAAATGGAATTGGAGGACTCAACCTTCCGACTTCACTCTATACTACAAAGCTACAGTAATCAAGACAATATGATACTGGCACAAAAACAGAAATACAGATCAATGGAACTGGCTAGAAAGCCCAAAGATAAACCTCTGCACCTATGGGCACTTTATCTTTGACAAATGAGGCAAAAGTATACAGTGGAGAAAAGATAGTCTCTTCAGTAAGTGGTGCTGGGAAAACTGGACAGCTACATGTAAAAGAATGAAATTAGAACACTTTCTAACACCATACACAAAAACAGATTCAAAATAGATTAAAGACCTAAACATAAGACCAGAAACTATAAAACTCTTAGAGGAAAACATAGGCAGAACAGACATAAAGTGCAGCCAAGATCCTCTTTGACTCACCTCCTAGAGTAATGGAAATAAAAAAATAAACAAATGGGACTTAACTTAAAAGCTTTTGCACAGCAAAGGTAACTATAAACTAGATGAAAAGACAACCCTGAGAATGGGAGAAAATGATTGCAAATGAAACAACTGACAAAGGATTAATCTCCAAAATATACCAGCAGCTCATGCAGCTCAATATCAGAAAAGCAACCCAATCAAAAAAATGGGCAGAAGACCTAAACAGACATTTCTCCAAAGAAGATATATAGATAACCAACAAACACATGAAAAGATGCTCAACATCGCTTATTATTAGAGATACGCAATTCAAAACTACAAGGAGATATCATCTCACACTGGTCAGAATGGTCATCATCAAAAAAATCTACAAACAGTAAATGCTGGGGAGGGTGTGGAGAAAAGGAAACCCTTGTGCACTGTTGGTGGGAATGTAAACGGATACAGCCACTATGAAAGACAGTATGGAGATTCCTTAAAAAACTAGGAATAAAATTACCATGTGACCCAGCAATCCCACTACTAGGCATATATGAAGAGAAAATCGTAACTGAAAAAGACACATGTACCCCAATGTTCATTGCAGCACTATTTACAACCGTCAGGACATGGAAGCAACCTAGACGTCCATCGGCAGATGAATGGATAAGGAAGTTGTGGTACATATCCACAATGGTATATTACTCAGCTATAAACAGGAATGAATATGAGTTGGTTCTAATGAGGTGGATGAACCTAGAGCCTGTTATACAGAGGGAAGTCAGAAGGAGAAAAACAAGTATCGAATATTAGTGCATATATATGGAATTTAGAAAAATAGTGCTGATGAACCTATTTGCAGGGAAGGAAGGGACATGTAGACGCAGGGAAGAGGCTTGTGGACATAGCAGGGGAAGGAAAGGGGAAGGATGAACTGAGAAAGTAGCACCGACATATATACACTACCACGTGTAAAACAGCTAGCTAGGGGGAAGCCGCTGTGTAACACAGGGAGCCTGGCTTGGTGCTCTGTGATGACCTAGAGGGGTGAGATGGCAGCAGGGATGGAGGGTCACAAGCAAGGGGACATATATATAATTATGGCTGATTCATGTTGCTGTATGGCATAAACCAACACAACATTATAAAGCAATTATCCTCCAATTAAAAATAAAATGAAATAAAAATATTGTCTATTAAAGCATTCATATGGAATCTAGAAAAATGGTACTGATGAACCTATTTGCAGGGCAAGAATGGAGACACAGGTGTGGATACAAGCGGAAGGAGGAGAAGGAGAGGGTGGAGTGAACTGACAGTAGCAGTGAAATATATATATTATCATAATGTGTAAGATAGCCAGTGGGAAGTTGCTGTATGAAACAGGGACCTCATCTACAAACAATAAATACTGGAGAGGATGTGGAGAAAAAGGAACCCTCTTGCACTGTGGGTGGGAATGTAAATTGATAGCAGGCACTATGGAGAACAATATGGAGATTCCTTAAAAAAAAAAAAGACAAAACAGGAATAAAACCACCATATGACCCAGCAATCCCATTACTGGGCATATACCCTGAGAAAACCATAATTCAAAAAGATGCCATGTACCCTAATGTTCACAGTAGCACTATTTACAATAGCTAAGACATGGAAGCAACCTAGATGTCCACTAACAGATAAACATGGATAAAGATGTGGTACATATATACAACAGAATATTACTCAGCTGTAAAAACAATGAATTTGAGTCCGTTCTAGGGAGACGGATGAACCTAGAACCTGTTATGCAGAGTGAATTAAGTCAGAAAGAGAAAAATATCATATATTAACGCACATATATGGAATCTAGAAAAATGGCATTAATGAACCGATTTGCAAGACAGGAACGCAGACCCAGACACAGAGAACAGAGCTGTGGACACAGTGGCTTTGCAGGGCAGGAACGCAGACCCAGACACAGAGAACAGAGCTGTGGACGCAGTGGCATAAGCAAAGAGTGGGATGAATGGGGAAAGTAGCACTAACACATATACACTAACGTGTAAAACAGACAGCTGGTGAGAAGGTGCCATGCAACACAGGGAGCCCCGTGTGGCGCTCTGTGAGGACTAGAGGGGAGGGAGGCTCAAGGAGGAGGTGATGTATATGTATAATTATGGCTGACTTTGTGCTGTTGTACAGCAGAAACCAACACAACATTGTAAAGCAATTTTCCTCCAATTAAAAAATAAAAAAAAAGAGGAAGCTCAGCTTGATGTGCTGTGATGACCTAGAGGGGTGGGATGGTGGGAGATGGGAGGGAGGCTCAACAGGGAGGGGATATATGTATACTTATGGCTGACTCATGTTGTTGTACTGCAGAAATTAATGCAACATTGTAAAGCTGAGCCATTGGGGAAGCACTTAAAGCAATTACCCTCCAATTAAAAAGTGTTTAAAGATGCAGTTGAATAATGGGAAAAAAGTCAACAAACAACAGATTCTGGAAAGAATGTGGGGAAAGAGAGGCCTCCTATATTGCTGGTGGGAATGTATGTTAGTGTAGCCATTATGGAAAACTGTGGAAGTTCCTCAGAAAACTAAAAATAGAATTACCATATGATTCAGCAGCCCCACTCCTGGGCATATAGCTAGACAAAACTCTAATCCCCAAAGATACATAACCCCCTATGTTCATAGCAGCACTATTCACAATAGCCAAAACATGGAAACAACCTAAACGTCCAGCAACAGATGAGTGGATAGAGAAGACAGTACATGTATACATACAGTGAGTAGTGCTCAGCCATGAAAGGGGTGAAGCAATGCCGTTTGCAGCAATGTGGATGCAACTGGAGATCAGCATACGGACTAAAGTCAGTCAGAAAGAGAAGGACAAACACCACATGATATCACTTACATGTAGAATCCAAAATATGACACATACGAGCTTATTTATGAAACAGACTCATAGACCGTAGAGAACAGATTTGTGGTTGCCAAGGGGAAGGGAAGGACTGGGAATTTGGGATTGGCAGATATAAACTATTACATATAGGATGGATAAACAACAGGGTCCTACTGTATAACACAGGAAACTGTATTCAATATCCTATAATAAACCATCATGGAAAAGAATATGAAAAAGAATGTCTATATATAACTGAGTCCACTTTGTTGTACAGCAGAGATTGGCACACGTTGGAAATCAACTATACTTCAATATAAATAAAATTAAATAAAAATACAAACAAATACCTCGTGAAACTTAAACGCTTCTGCACAGCAAAGGAAATCATAAACAACAAAAAGACAATCCACAGAATGGGAGAAAATATTTTCAAATGAAGCAACAGACAAGGGATTAATCTATAAAATATACAAACAGCTCATGCAGCTCTATGTGAGATAAAAAAAGAAAAAACAACCAAAAAATATGCAGGGGCTTTAAATAGCCATTTCTCCAAAGACGACATACTGATGGCCAAAAAGCACATGAAAAGATGCTCAACATCACTAATTACCAGAGAAACAGAAAATTACAGTGAGGGATCATCTCACCTAAGTCAGAATGGCCTCATTAAAAAGTCTATAGACAGTAAATGCTGGAGAGAGTGTGGAGTAAAGGAACCTTCCTACACTGGTAGAAAAGGAGAAAAGGAACCTTCCCAACCTTCCTGGTGGTGGGAAGGTAAATTGGTACAACCACTATGGAAAACAGTAGGAGGTTCCTCAAAAAACTAAAACTAGAACTACTATATGATTTAGCAATTGTACTCTTGGGCACATAGCCAAAGAAGATCGTAATTCCAAAAAAACACATGCACCCCAATGTTCATTACAGCACTAAATACAACGACCAAGACATAAATGCAACCTAAATGTCCATCGACAGAGGAAATCGATAACGATGTGGTACATTTATACGGTGGAATATTACTCAGCCATAACAATGAAATAATGTCATTTGCAGCAACGTGGATGAACTTAGAAATTATTACACTGAGTGAAGTAAGTCATACAAAGACAAATATCATATGATGCCACTCATATGTGAACCTAGTATTTACAGAACAGAAACAGACTTGGAGATAAAAAAACAAACTTATGGTTACCAAAGGGGAAATGTGGGAGGCCATTAAATCAGGAGCTTGGGATTAACATATACACACTATTATACATAACAAAGATAACCAACAACAACCTACTATATAGCACAGGGAACTCTACTCAATATTCTGTGATAACCTATATGAGAAAAGGATCAGAAAATGAATATACATGCATGTGTAACAATAAAAAAGGCTGACACCGAAGAACTGATTCTTTTGAAATGCGGTGCTGGAGAAGACTCTTGAGAGTTCTTTGGACAGCAAGGAGATCAAACCGGTCAATCCTAAAGGAAATCAGCCCTGACTATTCACTGGAAGGACTGATGCTGAAGCTGAAGTTCCAATGCTTGAGAGTAGCATGGAAATATATACATGCTGCTGCTGCTGCTAAGTAGCTTCAGTCGTGTCCGACTCTGTGCGACCCCACAGGGGCAGCCCACTAGGCTCCTCTGTCCCTGGGATTCTCCAGGCAAGAATACTGGAGTGGGTTGCCATTTCCTTCTCCAATGCATGAAAGTGAAAAGTGAAAGTGAAGTTGCTCAGTCGTGTCCGACTCTTAGCAACCCCATGGACTGCAGCCTACCAGGCTCCTCCGTCCGTGGGATTTTCCAGGCAAGAGTACTGGAGTGGGTTGCCATTGCCTCTCCAATATATACGTTACCATATGTAAAATAGATAGCTAATGGAAAGTTGAGGGCTTCCTTAATGGCTCAGATGGTAAAGAATCTGCCTGCAATGCAGGAAACCCGGTTTGATCCCTGGGACAGGAAAATCCCCTGGAGAAGGGAATGCCTACCCGCTCTACTATTCTTGCCTGGAGAATCTCATGGACAGAGGACTTTCGAAAGTTCCTTGGACAGCAAAGAGATCAAGTCAGTCAGTCCTAAAGGTAATCAACCCTGAATATTCATTGGAAGGACTGATGCTGAAGCTCCAATACTTCAGCCACCTGATGCAAAGCACTAACTCACTGGAAAAGATCTGGACACTGGGAAAGATTGAGGGCAGGAGGAGCAGGTGACAGTGGACAAGACGGTTGGATAGCATCACTGACTCAATGGACATGATTCCATCGAGCAGACTCCGGGAGAGAGTGAAGGACAGGGAAGTCTGGCGTGCAGTCCATATGGGGTCACAAAGAGTCGGACATGGCTTAGTGACTGAACAACAGTGAGAACTTGCTATATGACACAGGGAGCTAAACCTGGTGCTCTATGACAGCCTAAAGGAGTGGGGGTTTCACGAGGGAGGGGATATTCCTGAATTCTGATTCATGTTGATGTATGGCAGAAACCAGACAATAATGTAAAGCAATTATCTTCCAAATAAATAACTTTTTTAAAGTTATTAAAAATAATGGTCCCTCTAAATACTCAACTGTGTTACTGCAGTCTATTTTTAAGTGTTGAAAATGGATTTCCTAGAGTTATCTTATCACGTGAAGCATATGGTGAGTTTTGTCTCATATTCCTGATTTGCCTTTTTTCATTTCTCAGCCAAACAGGTAGGACTCGTGAGATCGCAATGCCTTCCAGGAACTATACCCCGTACACACGAGTCCTAGAGTTGACCACGAAGAAAACTCTGACCTAAGCACTTGGAGACGTGCACTTTTCACTGATGGACAAAGGCCCTGGAACCCTGCAGCCTGAAGTCTGGAAAGAGTGACTGTTGCTTCCTCCTGTACACTGTTTTAAGTCCCAGTGGAAATTGCTGAGGTTTTGCTCCACTTCTAAAACATGAGGCAAAGTGGAGGTGGAGAGGGGAGGGCAGGAGAGAGAGGTTTCAAGGTTGTTTTTCAAACCCCCAACCGGTGTATGTATGTACCCTGCTGTACTGGGCCGTCGTCAGCTTTCCATGTAGACACTGAGTCCTGGCAGGAGAATTCTCTATTTTCTGTTTTACTAGACTTCGGTTGGGAGGAAAAAGGGTATTAACTTGAAATCTCATGCTACTCATGCCAGGATCATTTGTTACAGCATGAAGGTTTTATTTACCCGTAAAAGTATTAGAGGCAGTGTTTCTCTGCTACAGGGAAGCCTATCCGTAGGAGCATGGGCACCTGGGGAAATATGACCCCAGGAAGGAAGGGGCAGGTGCTGAGGACCTGTGCAGGGGCTTGGGAGCCTCGGCTGGAGCCAGTCTTTGTGAGGGCAGACACGTTTCATTCTGATGTGCTAATCCCTCGGTTTAATTTGTGCCTTATGCCTTTATGGGGCCAGCTGAAATCACTGTATTTCTTGAACCTGTGATTTACTTTTTCTTTCTCACTTTAAATGAAAGAGAATTTTGTATGTTGTGGAAATTTAATCACTTAATGTTTTCAGTATCAATTATTGTTTTCGTTAAAAGAATGAATAATTTGTTCATGCATGCTCTACTTTGATATTATAACCTATGTCACATATGTTTAATAAATGCCATATATTTTGTTCTACTGATGCTGTCATTGTGTGTCATTCATGACTGTGTAGAGGGGTAAAGAACAGAACCAGGTTCTGGACTGTTCAAGTTAGGGCACCATAATCTTTCAATCAGTACAGTCCCTGGAATCATTTATAAACTGTACAAGAGGGTATGTGCATTTGTGTGTATATAAACCCTGAAATTTATCTAGTTAACTTACCTTCTAGAAAGATTAAGATGCATTCATGTTTATAAAACATTAAAATCATTTTTACTAAAAAAAAAAATCCTCCTGTGTGCCCAAGCTCCCTGTGCTGCGGTTAGTTGTTCAGTTGTGTCTGACTCTTTGTGACCCCATGGGCTGTCACCTGCCAGGCTCCTCTGTCCATGGGGATTCTCCAGACAAGAATACTGGAGTGAGTATCACTCCAGGGGATCTTTCCTTCTCCAGGGGATCTTTCCAACCCAGAGATGGAACCCAGGTCTCCCTCATTGCAGTGAATTCTTTACCAGCTGAGCTACCAAGGAAGCCCACCCAAACTCCCTACCTCTTACCTTTAAAAAAAGAATAAAAGAGCCAAAGAAAGAAAGCAAAGCAACTCAGTTGAGTAAATGACCACAAGTCAGCATAGTGTCAAGAGGAAATGGCATATTTTGAAGTCAAATTTGTATTTAAATTGGCGTTGTGGGACCTTGGATGTGTCATCAAAGCTCTCTGAATATCAACTTCATAATCTACTAACTCGGAGAAGGCAATGGCACCCCACTCCAGTACTCTTGCCTGGAAAATCCCATGGACGGAGGAGCCTGGTAGGCTGCAGTCCATGGGGTCACTGAGTCAGACATGACTGAGCGACTTCACTTTCACTTTTCACTTTGATGCATTGGAGAAGGAGACGGCAACCCACTCCAGTGTTCTTGCCTGGAGAATCCCAGGGATGGCGGAGCCCAATGGGCTGCCATCTGTGGGGTCGCATAGAGTTGGACACGACTGAAGCGACTTAGCAGCAGCAGCAGCAGCAACCTAGATAGCATATTCAAAAACAGAGACATTACTTTGCCAACTAAGGTCCATCTAGTCAAGGCTATGGTTTTTCCCGTGGTCATGTATGGATGTGAGAGTTGGACTGTGAAGAAGGCTGAGTGCTGAAGAATTGATGCTTTTGAACTGTGGTGTTGGAGAAGACTCTTGAGAGTCCCTTGGACTGCAAGGAGATCCAACCAGTCCATTGTGAAGGAGATCAACCCTGGGATTTCTTTGGAAAGAATGATGCTAAAGCTGAAACTCCAGTACTTTGGCCACCTCATGCAAAGAATTGACTCATTGGAAAAGACTCTGATGCTGGGAGGGATTGGGGGCAGGAGGAGAAGGGGATGACAGAGGATGAGATGACTAGATGGCATCACTGACTCGATGGATGTGAGTCTGAGTGAACTCCAGGAGTTATTGATGGACAGGGAGGCCTGGTGTGCTGCAATTTATGGGGTCACAAAGAATCGGATACGACTGAGCAACTGAACTGAACTGAAACCAGTTGATTCATTAGGGAAAGTGAAGAGGATTCTACTTAAAATATGACACTCATGACAGATCTTGAAATATGAACATGTTTATTTAGAATGGAGAAAGTATGGAATGTCTTCTAGGTAGGGACACAATAATTATAAAACCAAAGGGAAATGAAAGAACACAGGGTGTTTAGGAAGAGTAAGTCTCTCCATGTATGCATCTGCAGTTTTGATCCCCTTTCTCCCTTATCACAGTGCGGGAATGATGGAAGGATGACCCAGAAGAGGTTCCTACATAAGTCACATTAATAAAAGGTTACTCCTGCAATTGTGCTCTGAAACTGGATGTTTGAGAAAAGTTTTCCTACAAACTGTACTGAGTACATAAAAATATGTCAGATTATCAAGCAAATAATTTTGAGAACAAGAATGACACAAACAGGAAACTTACTTCCAGGAGAGACATACCATTCTTCATGTTAAAAAGGATCCTTTAAAATTAGTTCGATTATATTTTCATGTGGCTCTTTGAGGAAAAATGGCTTTGTTCCCAATCTACCCACTGGACAGAATTAATCAAATGTATATTGTCCTAGTGATCATTCTTTCTCCTTTTTAATTGGTATTGCTTCTCCTAATGTATTTTTCAGTTACTGTGAGTCACTGTTCCCAGTCAGTGTTTGTCCCTGGCAATCTGACCCCCTTAGAATACTGGAGAACCCATGGACATCATCAACCAATTAGGTTTGAAGGTTAAACATCATGAATGGGTTGTATGCACAGGTATAGGTTCCTATTTTCTTCTATTCTTAGCAGGAGAATCTAATTAGACAGCATCCTTTGAGCTCTAAGAAGAGAGCCATGATGGTACACATTGACATAAGAGCCTATGGGCTAAAAATTCTTGTTGCTACAGTAAATTAAATATAATTTGAAATGTCTTTAGTGAGCATATGCATGTATGCTTCTTCAACTTCAAGAATATTTAGATCTTTGTTTTTACAGTTAGATAGTACACTTTATTTACATTTTGTAAAGAGAAAATATCTCTGTGTGTATGCGCTGTCTAAGTGCATGTATTTATGTTTATAAAATGAACACTTGGGGGTAAAGATGTCAGACTAGCTTGAGAAACACTTCAGTGAAAGGTAAATGTTGATTTCTAGTCACCATATATAACAGATACAGGATTTGCCATCCCAAACCAACTAAAAACTAGACAACATACATAAAATGATGGTTTTCAGATATTGAACATTGATCGCGCAGGACAATGATACCTGAGACATAGGAGATAAATGAGCTGAGCCAAAGATTGTTCCAATTTTCTATCTAGGGAGTTTGCAAGCTAAAACATAGGTACTAGGAAACTAAGTGAAGGACAGAAATATTACAGATTTAAAGAGACAGAGTTGAGAGACCAGGACAGACAAAGCAGGGGGAGTTCACTATAGTACAAGAGAAGAGAGGAGGATTACCATTAAGTTTTGAAATAGCAATAATCAGTGCATGAATGTAAGAAAATTGTTAAAAGTTGAGGGGAGAACCACTCCAAATTTTTTTCAAAGAAATGATTCTTTATTATTATTATTATTACTATTGAATTGAATTTTACATCACATTAAATTAACAATTTTAGTATGAACAGCTCAGGGCTATCTAGTATATTGAAAATGTTGCTTAATCAATACTATTGTTCCAAAATATTTTCATTATTACAAAAAGAAACCCTGTACCCATTAAGCAGTTTCTCTGTCTTCTCCCCTAGCAATCAACAGTATGTTAATTGTTTAAGTATCTATTTTCAATTATTTGGGGTTTATTATTTAGGAGTGGTGTTTATAGGTCATATAGTAATTCTTTGTAAATTTTTGAAGGTCTGCCAAACTGTTACCTATATTTGCTTAACTACTTAATATTCCTAATAACAATGTACCAAAGTTTCATTTACTCTATACCCTTTCTAGTACTTGCTATTTTCCATCAACAAAAATAGCCATCATTGTTGTTATGAAATAGTGCGTGTGTGTGTGCTAAGTTGCTTCATTCATGTCTGACTCTTTGCAATCCTATGAACTATAGGCAGCCAGGCTCCTCTGTCCATGGGATTCTACAGGCAAGAATACTGGAGTGGTTGCCATGTTCTCCTCCAGGGGATCTTGTCAATCTAGGGATCAAACACACGTCTCTTATGTCTCCTGCTTTGGCAGGTGGGTTCTTTACCACTAGTGCCACATGGGAAGCCCCTGGTGTGAAACAGTACCATTTGTGATTTTGAGTTGCATTGCCCTATGATATACTTTCAGATGATTATTAGTGGCTTGGATATCTTCTCTTGAAAAATGTTTATGTAAGCCCTTTGCCCATTTTAACTGTTTTTGTTTTTGAGCTTTAAGACTTTATACAGTCGGTCCTCCATATCTGTGGGTTCCACATTCTTGGATTCAACTGATTGTGAATAATATTCAGAAAAAAATTCCAAGAGTTCCAAAAAGCAAAACTTTAGTGTGCCATGCTGGTAATTATTTATGTAGCATTTATATTATGTCAGGTATTTTATGTAGTATAGAGATGATTTAAAGTATATGGGAGGATGTGTATAGATTATATGCAAATATTACACCATTTTATATAAGGGAATTAAGCATCCATGGATTTGGTATCCACAGGGGATCTTGGAACAATTCTATCCTGGAAAACAAGGGACCACTATGCTTTCCAGCTTTTACACCCTTATCAAATTTATGATTTCCAAAATTTTCTGCCATTCTGTAAATTATCTTTTCACTTGCTTGGTAATACCCTATGATATACAGAAGTTTTAAATTTTGATGAAGTACAATTAATGTAATGTTTTTTTGTTGTTGTTGCTCATACTTTTGTTGTTCAATCACTCAGTCATGTCTGATTCTTTGCGATCCCATGGACTGCAGCACACCAGGCTATCCTGTCCTTTACTATCTCCTGGAGCTTGTTCAAAATCATGTAAAGATTTTGAAAGAATTGAACTGTTTCTAGCTATATTTTTCAGAAATTAAAAATATTGAAAATCCAACAAAGCAAATTTTGATGTCTAACTTTCAAATAAGCAAGAAAATTAAGCCCATAATAAAGAGGAAAATCAAATCATATAATGAGAAATAATGGCATTACTGGGTAAATGCACTAAAATTTTTATAAGTTCATTTTTTATATCTCAAAAATAGAAGATGACAGATACATGACAGTTGTTTTTAAGAATAAATTCAAACTTGGGGATTGAAAAACATCAATATCTGAGATGAAAAAGACACTCAATAGAATTGACACTAGATTTGTCCAAGTAAAAGAGACAATTAGTGAATTTGAAGGTAAACTGTTTATGTAGGTATTTAAAAATATTTTCATCTGTATTTTGAAGTTTCACTGTAAAAATCTTGAACAAGTTTTCTAAGATTTATACCTCAGTATTTCATGGTTTTAATCCAACAGTAAATGGATATTTTAAAATTATAAATTTTAGTTTTTTATTGCTTGTTCACTTGCTCAGTTGTGTCCGACTCTTTACAACCATATGGACTGTAGCAACCCAGGCTTCTCTGTTCTACACCATCTCCCAGAGTTTTCTCAAATTGAGTTTGCTCATGTCCAATGAGTTCATGATGCCATACAACCATCTCATCCTTTGTCACCACCTTCTCCTTCTTTCAATCTTTCCCAGCATTAGGGTCTTTTCCAGTGACTCAGATCTTTGCATCGGGTGGTCAAAGTATTGGAGTTTCAGATTTAGCATCAGTCCTTTCACTGAATATTCAGTGTTGATTTCCATTAGGATTGACTGGTTGAAACTCCTTGCAGCTGAAGGGACCCTCAAGAGTCTTCTCCAACACCACAGTGAGAAAGCAGCAATTCTTTGACACTCATCCTTCCTTATGGTCCAACTCTCACATTCATACATGACTACTGGAAAAACCATAGCCCTGACTAAATGGACCTTCATTGACAACATAACATCTCTGCTGTTTAATATGCTGTCTAGATTGGGCATAGCTTTTCTTCCAAGGAGCAAGCATCTTTTAATTTCATGTCTGCAGTCACCATTTGGACCCCAATAAAATAAAATCTGCCACTGTTTCCATTGTTTCCCCACCTATTTGCCATGAAGTGATGGCACTGGATGCCATGACCATAGTTTTTTGAATGTTGAGTTTTAAGCCAGCTTTTCCCCTCCTCTTTTCACCTTTATCAAGAGGCTCTTTAGTTCCTCTTCACTTTCTGGCATAAGGGTGGTGTCATCTGTATATCTGAGGTTATTGATTTTTCTCCCAGCAATCTTGATTCAAGCTTGAGCTTCATCCAGCCCAGCATTTCGCATGATGTACTCTGCATATAAGTTAAATAAGCAGAATGGCAATATACAACCTTGATGTACTTCTTTTCCAATTTGGAACCAGTCTGTTGTTCCACGTCCAGGTCTAACTGTTGCTTCTTGACCCGCATGCAGGTTTCTCAGGAGGCACGTAAGGTGGTCTGGGATAGAAATACAATTGATTTATGTATATTGGCCTTATATCCTGTGACCTTGCTAAAATCACTTGTTAATTCTTGTTATTTTGATAGATTATTTGAAATTTTCTAGGTTGATGGCCATGTTGTTTGCAAATAAAAACAATTTTATTCTTATTTTCCAAACTGAAAAGTTTTTATTTCTTTTCCTTGCCTAAGAGAAGAAGCTAGATCTTTTAGCAAAATATTACATAGAAAATGAAAGAAAACACTCTCTCCCTGTTACCCATCCATGGGTAAAATCATTCAGTATTTCATATTTAAATACTATGTTAGCTGTAGCTTGTTCACTTTTAAATATCTTTTACCAGGTTGAAGAAGTTCTTTCCTACTGATTTTTTAAAGTTTTACCATGAATAAATACTGAATTTTGTAAACAGCCTTGTCCTTAATTTTCTGAGATGATCACAAAGTTTTTATCTTGTTAGATCACAAAATGTAATGGCTAGTTTTCTACTGTTGACTCAATTTTATATTCCTGGGATAAGTTCTATATTATTATTGTTATCCTGAAAAGATTAAAACAAACAAACAAACAAACTTACAGAACTGCTGAACTATAAAAACCATATCTAATCAGCTCTATTTTAGAAACAGTATTTTAAGTAGCATAATTTTCATTTATTCAATTGGTGTTAAATTCATTAACTAATTGACAAGTGCTACTTTTAGCCTTTAACTAAGACTTAAGGAGATCTTTATTTTAGCCATTACTGAAAATTTGAAATAATACAGATCAATAGTCAAAAAGTTAGACTTATGGATTAAGTGCAGTGGTAACAATGGCAGCAATGTAATTGTATTTTCTGTAGCAGAAACTAGTTGAGGCATCCAGCCCTTGTTCTCTCCATCCATTTAATCTACAGATATTTTTCTCTCTTGCTTGCTTGCTTAACTGCACTCTGATGTTTACCTGCTCCAAGACAACACTCCCTAACACTCCTTTCCTCTGGGAGCATTCTTCATTTCAGAAAAATGTCACGGTATGATGACCTTGAAGCACCAGAAATCACGGAATGCCAGGCCAATTGATCTCAATGCCCCCCAAGTAGAAGAATGCAAAGCCACATCAGCCCTGATCCTTATCTTCAGCTCCATTTTCCATCCTAAAGTTATAAGACCTCCTCCAGTTTCCCAGGAAGGGGGCACAGTCTTGGAAGTGCTAGCTTGCTGTAGTCCCCCTTTGCCTGGCAAAGTAATGAAGTTACTCCTTTCTACTCTTCCAAATCTCTGTCTCTGTATTTCTATTTGGCATCGGTGAACAGAAGCCTTTTTTTTCTTTTTTTTTTTGCAACACATTAGAATTTGAAGATAAAAAGATATCGCTGATCAATATGACTGAACACTAGAATCTACATGACTGGAAAAGCCCAGGAAAAGGTGTATTTATATAATGGAGAAGTGAAGTTGGATCTTTTGACAATAGAAAATGAAATAGTCACAAAATATTTTAGTACATTATTTAGATATTAAGAAGAGGTGGCAAGAATACACAGAAGAACTGTACAAAAAAGATCTTCACGACCCAGATAATCATGATGATGTGATCACTCATCTAGAGCCAGACATCTTGGAATGTGAAGTCAAGTGGGCCTTAGAAAGCATCACTACGAACAAAGCTAGTGGAGGTGATGGAATTCCAGTTGAGCTGTTTCAAATCCTGAAAGATGATGCTGTGAAAGTGCTGCACTCAATATGCCAGCAAATTTGGAAAACTCAGCAGTGGCCACAGGACTGGAAAAGGTCAGTTTTCATTCCAATTCCAAAGAAAGGCAATGCAAAAGAATGCTCCAATTACCGCACAATTGCACTCATCTCACATGCTAGTAAAGTAATGCTCAAAATCCTCCAAGCCAGGCTTCAGCAATACGTGAACCGTGAACTCCCTGATGTTCAAGCTGGCTTTAGAAAAGGCAGAGGAACCAGAGATCAAATTGCCAACATCCGCTGGATCATGGAAAAAGCAAGAGAGTTCCAGAAAAACATCTACTTCTGCTTTATCGACTATGCCAAAGCCTTTGACTGTGTGGATCACAATAAACTGTGGAAAATTCTGAAAGAGATGGGAATACCAGACCACCTAACCTGCCTCTTGAGAAATCTGTATGCAGGTCAGGAAGCAACAGTTAGGACTGGACATGGAACAACAGACTGGTTCCAAATAGGAAAAGGAGTGCGTCAAGGCTGTATATTGTCACCCTGCTTATTTAACTT
>SJYT01008458.1:47010-116737 GCA_006410635.1 Cephalophus harveyi | reverse complement strand
AATGTTTTCTTCCTGCAATGTTTAATTTAGTAATTGAAAATAGTTACCCAAAGAAACTTTTTATAAATGAGTGATGACTGTAATGACTGTATCCTTTTACATAAAATTTATGTCTAAAAAGACATATATATCTCCTAAAATCCATCATATATCAAATAAACATGAGATTTATATTTTCAATTCCCAGATAATATATAATTTGATGATGAATGATACAAAGAGGTTGGTTGCACATGAAATTACATATTTTGACAAACTTTTCTATTTGTTTACATTTATGATAATAGTAGACTCAGGAAGCATTATTTTTAGCAGAACCTCCGTGAGAATGCATAGTGTTAGTCATTCAGTTGGGTCTGACTTTTTTGCAACCCCATGGACTGTGTAGCCTGCCAGGCTCCTCTGTCCATGTAATTCTCCAGGAAAGAACACTGAAGTGAGTAGCCATTCCTTTCTCCAGAGAATCTTCCCAACCCAGGGATCAAATCCAAGTCTTTTGTACTGCAGGCAGATTCTTTACCAACTGGGCCACCAGGGAAGCAAGCTGTGGGAGACAGTGAAGGACAGGGAAGCCTGGATGCTGGAGTTCATGAAGTCACAAAGAGTTGGACGTGACTTAGTGAAAGAACAACCAACCTGAGAATACAGCGAACTGGAATAAGAATATAAAGATCTTTGCCTTCCAAGACCCAGCATTGATAAATAAGCGGTGCTTCTATGTCTGCTGAAGGGGAGTCAGTCAGTTCAAAACCTTTGGAGCATTTCTGTCCCTGAGTATAACAGAAAAAGAGCACATTTCATGAAATTATTTAGACCCAGTGAAAACTCATCTGTTATATATTTTAAAAATAATCAGAACATATTAAGAGGGGATGTCAACCTTATATCTTCTTGTTGTTCTCTACTGGAGAAGGAAATGGCAGCCCACTCCAGTGTTCTTGCCTGGAAAATCCCATGAACGGCGGAGCCTGACAGACTACAGCCTATGGGGTCCAAAAGAGTTGGACACAACTGAGTGACTTTAATTAATTGCTCTTTACACAGTAGGTGCAAATGCATACAGCTGACTGACAATGATTATAAGTCTTCCTCATTGTTTCTATTTATCTAATGTCTGTTCTGGCCCCAGGAACTGCAATCTGAATCAATCTCATGACGATTTTTTCAGGAGCCTCCATTTAACACTATTGTAGCTTTCTTGGAGCAAGACCAAAATAGAAAAAATGATTCTATCAGAGAAGGGGTGGATGAATACACAGAGTGAGAGCTCCTCGGGACAGACTGTAGCCTGCTGAAAGACAAAATGATCCAGCGTAGGTCAGGAAGATCCCCTGAGGAAAGGAATGGCTTACCCACTCCAGTATTCTAGATTGGAGAATTCTATGGACAAAGGAGCATGGTGAGCTACAGTCCATGGGTTTGAAAGAGTTGGACACGACTGAGCAACTAACAGTTTTCCATCGTCAAAGAGGAGTCTTAACAGGTAGACGGAGAAAGCAATGGCAACCCACTCCAGTACTCTTGCCTGAAAAATCCCATGGACAGAGGAGCCTGGAAGGCTGCAGTCTACGGGGTCACTAAGAGTCGGACACGACTGAGCATCTTCACTTTCACTTTTCACTTTCATGCATTGGAGAAGGAAATGGCAACCCACTCCAGTGTTCTTGCCTGGAGAATCCCAGGGATGGGGGAACCTGGTGGGCTGCCATCTGTGGGGTCGCACAGAGTCAGACACGACTGAAGTGATTTAGCAGCAGCATCAGCAGCAACAGATAGACACTTGTCCAGTAAAAAGTGCTCCTCTTAAACTGGCTCACAAGCAATAACTGTTAAATATTCAGGAAATCTGTGAGCTGATTGTTAAAGCTATTATCAAAAACTAAATTACATAAATTTATGATCACAAAACAAATGTGCTGGACACTTAAAAATCATAATTTTTAATTCTTATACTATATGCTGCTATTATCTATGCTCTTAAGGCTGTTTTTGCTATTGCAACTGAGGGATGGAAATTCTAATCATGGTAGATGCTGCTTGTCTCTTTTCTACATTCTGTAAGAATAGACTAGGAGCTTGAAATCAGCCAAGGTGGGGGTAAAAATATTATGGAAATTGACAAATGCTACAAACCTGGGTTTGACCTACTGCTTTTTTGAATAAAATGTGAATCAGGCAGATTAAAAAAAAAAAAAAAAGTGTTCATCTTTTATCTTTCCACTCCTCATTCAGAAAGCAACTTTCCAAACCCTTTTGTCAGGATATTGCACTTAATGTCTGTATTAAGGCTTTCCATCCTTATTTACATTTGCATTTCTTTATCTTTTTTCTGGCTAAATTATATTTTGTACAAAATGGGCAATAAATGTTTAATCCAACATTTCAAGTTCTGTTTAATTTTTTGAGTCTTTTCTTCTAGGTTTCTAATGTAAGAATGATTTTCTTTTTATAGCTATTAGTAAGCAGTAGTTAACAAGAATTTCATACCCTTAGTATAAATATTTTGTATTCAGTGCACGTAATTAAATTCCTGATCCCCTTAAAACATGAACATGAAAGCATTCAGGAATGTATGAGTAGGTATATAAAGCACATGGACTCACCACTACCAGAAGACAAATAGAGAAGAAAGAAATCAAATACTGCAGAGTAAACACCTGATTCTGGACTTTACTCAAGAGCTTCAAATGGAGACATATGGAGTAAAATGAAAAAGGTGAATGGCTACTGTGGTTGGTGTGATGAATGAGGTAAACATGCAAAAAATCACTAGACTCTTAAAAGATAAATCTTTTCTTCAAAGGAAAAGATAGCATGAAAGAATAGATTTGATTGATACTTTCTATAACAGAAGTTCTTGAACTAAGATCAATAGGCAACATGAAATCATTGAAAGCTCTGTAAGCTATCTGCAACACTTCAAACAACCTGACATTTCAAACCTGATGACAAGTTTGTGCATGTTAACTAAAATCACAAGAGTTTTTGTTTTCTTTGGAATTACATCAGTGTGGCAGAGTAATTCCTCCTACATGTAACTAATAACACCATTTTAGCAGACTGGTGATGGTGGAAAATAATGTAAGAGGTATTATATAGATTGGTGTTTTTCAGTTGCTAAGTTTGTGTCTGACTCTGCAACCCCATGGACTGCAGCATGCCAGGTTTCCCTGTCCTTTACCATCTTCTGCAGTTTGCTGGAATTTATGTCCACTGAGTCAATGAGGCCATCCAAACATCTCATCCTCTGTCACCCACTTCTACTCTTGCCCTCAATCTTTCCCAGCATCAGGGTCTTTTCCAATGAGTTGGCTCATCATATCAGGTGGCCAAAATATTGGAACTTCAACTTCAGCATCAGTCCTTCTAATGAATATTCAGGACTGGTTTCCTTTAGGATTGGCTGGTTTGATCTCCTGGCTGTCCAAGGAAATCTCAAGAGCCTTCTCCAGCACAGTTTGAAAGTATCAGTTCTTTGGTCCTCACCCTTCTTCATGGTCCAATTCTCACATCCATACATGACTACTAGAAAAAAAACATAGTTTTGACTATATGGACCATTGTTGACAAAGTGATGTCTCTGCTTTTTAATATACTGTCTAGGATGCTTCAGGAAAAGGCAATGGCACCCCACTCCAGTTCTCTTGCCTGGAAAATCCCATGGACGGAGGAGCCTGGAAGGCTGCAGTCCATGGGGTCGCTGAGTCGGACACGACTGAGTGACTTCACTTTCACTTTTCACTTTCATGCATTGGAGAAGCAAATGGCAACCCACTCCAGTGTTCTTGCCTGAAGAATCCCAGGGATGGGGGAGCCTGGTGGGCTGCTGTCTGTGGGGTCGCACAGAGTCGGACACGACTGACGTGACTTAGCAGTAGCAGCAGGATGCTTCCCTGATAGCTCAGATGATAAAGCATCTGCCTACAATGTGGGAGACACGGGTTTAGTCCCTGGGTCGGGAAGATCCCCTGGAGAAGGAAATGGCAACCCACTCCAGTATTCATGCCTGGAAAATCCCATGGGCTGAGAAGCCTGGTGGGCTACAGTCCATGGGGTAGCTAAGAGTTGGACACGACTGAGAGACTTCACTTCACTAGGTTTGTCACAACTTTTCTTCCAAGGAGCAAGCCTCTTTTACTTTTGTGGCTGCGGTCACCATCCACAATGATTTTGGAGCCCAGGAAAATAAAATCTGTCAGTGTTTCCATTTTTCCCCCATCTATTTGCCATGAAGTGATGAGAGTGGATACCATGATCTTAGTTTTTTGAAGGTTATATAGATTTTAAAAAATTATTTTCTTCCTCCCCTTG
The DNA here is from genome assembly GCA_006410635.1 of Cephalophus harveyi. Lineage (NCBI taxonomy): Eukaryota > Metazoa > Chordata > Mammalia > Artiodactyla > Bovidae > Cephalophus > Cephalophus harveyi. The sequence goes on along the minus strand of SJYT01008458.1, from coordinate 112,426 downwards.
CTACATTCACGGGAAACTTAAACTTCCTGTATTTTTTATTTTATATTTATCTTATGATCTGCTTGGGATGAGGACATCAGAAGATGGACAATAGAAGCTTAAAAAATACTTTGAATATTGATATTTTTCTCTTGCACCTTTGTCCTCATTATGAATTTATGGTGCTAAGGTACTCTCACTAGCACGCTGCTAGAAAAAGAAATATTTGGAGTAGAACTGGCCCTAAGTAGCTGCTGAAAGCCATCTAACCATGCCCACCTTAGATCATGCAGCACCAGTCAACTCACAAACACTTGAAGGAAAAACAAGTCTTACTGCTGTATGCCACTGAGATTTTGTCTTTTTTCTTATTTAATAAATGACAGTTAAATCCAATGAATACTAAGAGAGTTTGCCATAAAAATTGGGAGAGGAGCTTATTTATTGCATAAATCACTTCAGAGTTTATTTATGAAAAATGAGAACTTTTTGAAGACTCAAAAAGAGTGACTTAGAATTCCCATTTGGGTAGTTTATTTAGTTGGATCCGTGGAGAACAGATTTTAAAACTGGCTGCTAACATTTAAAGAATGACAATGAAAAGGAAAGGCTGTTAATATACAAATGTCAGATATATTTAATAGATGGATGCATGCTTATTTGCTCAGTTGTGTCCAACTGTTCATGACCCCATGGACTATAGTCTGCCAGGCTCCTCTGTCCATGGAATACTGGAATGGGTTGCCATTCCCCCTCCAGGGGATCTTCCTGACCCAAGAATAAATCCAGGGTCTCCTGCATTGCAGGCAGATTCTTTACTGTCTGAGCTATCAGTTATTTGACAGTTATTTGCACTAATAAATGCATTGTTTCACAGCTTCAAATCCACCCTTTATTACCTGCTCTGTGATTATAGAGAAGGTCTCTGTAAACAATTCTCCTTTACTGCTGGCACAGCATTAAGCATTTTCAGTATATGTCACATAAAGGAGATTGAAGAAGGAAATATTTCTCTTCCTGATACAGGTGTGTTTCTTTTGGCCCTTTCTTCCTGCCTTACAGCTGCACACCCAGACCACACAGTCCCTTGGTATATTTTAAGCCCTCCCCTTGGTTACCAACTCACTACAATTTTCTCAGTAGGGTCACTGTGCTCCCCAGGCTTCATTCTACCCTCTCAGGAAGCAGAATTCTGAGGCTTTGATGCCTATTGTGCACACATCTCTGAAGTCTGGTCAAGGTGAATCTCATAGATATGTCAAGAAGCACCTAAAACAGACACCACATATTTCAGGTCTCACACCACTAGCCGCAAAGCAGATCCTAAAGTTCTGACCGATTTTTGAGGACCTTCCCACCGGGCATGGTCTCCTGCAGCCCAGAGAGTGTTTTCCTGCTTGGAAATCAGGAAAAAAAAAGATACAAGAGAACATATATACATAACAGAAATAGAAACTTCCACAAACTTATGGTTACCAAAAGGGAAAGGAGGATGCGGATGACTTAGGAGTTTGTCATTAACGTATACATACTACTATATATAAAATAGATAACCAACAAGGATTTACTGTATAGCACAGGGAACTATACTCAATATTCTGTAATAACCTATAATGGAAAATAATCTGAAAAAAATAAATATATGTATATATAACTGAATCACTTTGCTGTATACCTGAAACTAACAGAATGCTGTAAATCAACTGTATTTCAATTAAAAAATTAATCCAAATAAAAAGAAACTCCTCTGCTTCCAAATTTGTTTCTTACCTTGGACACTCTTCTCCAGCAGTAGAGTATTTTTTAGAGTTGTCCTTATTTTTTATTCCCCTGATACAGTCTTTATATTGTTTTCTCATTTCAAATTACTGTGTGGGTTCTATCTCCTGAATGGATTTTAATTGACAAAGAACTCAATTGAATTAATTGTAAGCATGAAGAAGAGAGCAGGAAGGGTAATTCCAAGATTTGAACAGATTGATGGTGGCACTTTTGACTAATATATGAAGTAGGCACAAGTGGGGAACAAAATCAATTCCTTTCTGAATCTGGACAGTGTGAAATACTTGTAGGGCATTCAGAGGTAATTGACCCTTAGCCAGTGAGATAGAATAGATGAAGTCTGATGGAGAGAGAGGACAGATAGAAGAAACGGATTCATGAATTATCAGCATTCAAGAGGAAGTTGAAACTGTGAGAGTGGAAGTGATTACCTAAACTACAAAGTCTGATGAATAATAAAAACCAGAGAACTAGGGACAAAAGTCTATGGAAAATTAATATGTAATAATTCTCAAGAATAGCTTAGAAGTAGCCATGAGAGCAAAGGAGACATTTCTCAAGTAAGGAGTGATTTAGTGATGCTAAATATAACAGGAAGTGTTATTAACATAAGGTCAGGGAAGTTTTCATTAAATTTGACAGTTCAATTCTATTAAGAAAAGTTTCAGTTCTTTTGCAAGAATAGAAACTAAATTATCATGACCTGAGAAATAAATTTTTGGTGAGATGACAGAGTTTAGTTTTCTCTTTGTGACGTTTAAGTGAAAAGGGAAAATGATTAAACACTGTCTTGCAGGACTCAGAGCATAGAAGGCAAAGGAGAATTTAGTTTTTGGAGTAAGAGAGTTTTAAGAATGATTAAGAAAGGAAAAAAAATAGATGGAGAAATTAAAATAAAAGAGAATAATAATCAGTAGAATTCAATTTCTGGGATACAGAACATGTTAGCATTAAGAATACCTGTGGAGGGACTGGCTTTGAAATGAAGGTGGTATTTGTGGCTGGAGAATGTTTTTGATTGTAGAAAGTATATAATGGGGCAGGGGAAATCAAAGAAATTCATGCTTAACGACTTCAGTCTTCTCAGTGAATTGATCTAAAGAGATTGATGAAGTGGGAGAAAATGTAAAGCTCTTTGGAGAAATCAGATGTACAATATGTTGAGAAGGTTAGGTCAGGAATTTGTGATCCATGAATGTATGGTAGGACTGAAAACAATAATCAATAGAATATTTGTGTTTGTGTGTATGTATATGTGTGCATATGCTCAGTCATGTCTGACTCTTTTGAGATACCATGGACTATTGCCCGCCAGGCTCCTCTGTCTGTGGAATTTCCCAGGCAAGATTACTGGAGTGTGTTGCCATTTCCTTCTCCAGGGTATCCTTCTGACCTCAGGATTGGAGCTATATCACCTGTAGCTCCTGCATTTCAGGTGGATACTGGGAAACCTGAGAAACCACCTGTTAGGTGAGGATGCGTGTATCCCAGGGATGGGGGAGCCTGGTGGTCTGCCGTCTATGGGGTCACACAGAGTCGGACACAATTGAAGCAACTTAGCAGGAACAGCAGCATGTATATATTAGAATACATGTATCCAAAAAGTGATTGCTTGCTCATGCACATAAGTAATATATTTTTGCTCTTGTCAAATTTCCATAAATATTTACACCAGTTGGTTTTTCAACTAGCAGGATGTAAAAGAGACTATTTCACTGTGTGAGTGAACATTAGGTAGAATTCTATATAGTACTCAAGATCAATTGCAAATTCCTATTTTGGACAATTTTAGACCTAATATGGAACAGTGAAAAGAGCATAGACTTGGTCTGAGAAAGTCCAGTATTTCAGTACAAATTCCCCACTTTTCAAGCTATAGGATATTGTTTCCTTCTGATCTTGGTATAGTCATATTTGTAATAAATATTAGTGCAATACTTAAGTGTATAAGTTCTTACATTTCTAGGAAGGTTCTCTAGTAGTTTATCTCTGAGTCTGAGTTTCCATGTTTAACTAAAATCAGGGTAATTTTTATTAAGTTGTTTCAAAGGTCAAATGAACTAATTAATGTGTATAAAGTCTATGGCTCAGGGCATCCACAGAGATTTAAGTTAGTTATTGAAATGTAACAGAAAATGTAAATTTTCCTATTCACCCACACTGTTTTTTTTTCTTTAATCCAAATGTCTAAGAAAACTCACATACACATTTACTGTATTAACCACTTGATCCCTCTGATATTGACTTACTTTTCAAAGCCACTATCAAATATTTTTTAGAACATACATTTTTAAGTAGCAATTAATTGGTCAAAATGGCAAGGATCACATAAAAACAAATCATTGAGACATTCTCAGAGAAATGAGTAGATAATTTGCAAATATAGAGAAAGACTGCTATTTCTAGGACTATAGCAAATAAAATATTCCTTTTGCTACCAAAATAACTTGAAATCACTGATAAAATGCAACAAATATCCTCAAGGGTGCATAGCTGAGATAGAAGAAAGATATAAAGATCAAAAATAACAGAGGCTGAAATCAGCAAAGTAAACAAAATGTGAGATAAAATCTTTCTTACATTTATGTGCTTATACCCAAAATTCAGTGTCTTGGTTTTTAAGTCTTCAGGAGAAAAAAAAAAAAGAACATTGATTTCACACCAGGAGAAACCTCAAAAAAGACCTCTTCAAAAAGTTAGGGACTTCATGAAAAAAAAACTGTGATTAAAAAAAAAAAAAACACCTTCACAGTGTTTGAAGTTTGATTTTCAATGACTTTCAAAGTCTGGAAAAACTCAAATAGAGTATTATTTTAATGTGTTTTTATGCTAATATTACCCTAGATTCCCTAATACTCAAATTATGATCTACAAACACCCAGAAACATCCAGATCACCTGGAAATTGCCTAGAAATACAGAAACTCTCACTCTTTCCCAGGCCTACCATCAGATTCTTTTGTGTTATTAACAAGATCCTAAGATGATTTGCATTCATATTGTCTTGGTTTCTCTCTACTGCTGTCACAAACTTAGCAGAGCAAAAAAAATGATATAACCACAACTTACTGGAAATAAAACCAAATGTATTATCTTATTGCAGACCAGAAGTTCTAATATCAAGGAATTGGAAGTCCACTTTCCTTCTGGAAACTCTAGGTGAGAATCCTTCCTCTTGCCTTTCTAGTCTCCTAGAGGCTGCCTACATTTCTTTTCTTGTTTCCTCTCCTCCCTCTTCAGAGTCACAGTGTGACATTTTAAATCTCTCTCCTTTTCCCTCTGTTTTTCCACTCTATTTCTAGCACAACATCTCCTTCACTTACTATGACCCTCCTGCCTCCCTCTTATAAGAATTTTTGTAATTATATTGGACCTACATGCGTAATCCAATGTTATTAATTAAATCCCATTTGCAGAGCCCCTTTGGCAAAAAAAGGTAACACATACTCAAGTTCTGGGAATTAAGACATGAGGATTTTTGAAAGATTTTTATTTTGTCTATCACACAAGGTAAAAACTGAGAGGTATTGGCTTAGAAAGCCTAAAAGAAGCAAATGCAAATATGCTCTACCTAGCTACTATGGGGTTTTCACTGAATAGAATCAGCTGAATAAGAGCCCCAAAACAGAAATTCTAAATTGATTGATTGAATCAATACAGTATGTGGGAGAGTGCACAGAAATAATGAACAACAGAGAGAACAAAATGCAACATTAGGACTGCAGATACTTGCAGCACTTTCACAGCAGCATCTTTTAGGATTTGAAATAGCTCAATCTGTAATCAGACTACATATCAAGGTTGGTAGCTAACTATTCAGTCACAATAATAGAAGCCAGACACAGTAGAATATGTTTGTAGGACTGCAAGAAATAATTTAAATTTGGAATTATAAAATTAGCTAGGAATTTAAGTCAAGTGAGCCTTAGGAAGCATCACTACAAACAAAGCTAGTGGAGGTGATGGAATTCCAGTTGAGCTGTTCAAATCCTAAAAGATGATGCTGTGAAAGTGCTAAACTCAATATGCCAGCAAATTTGGAAAACTCAGCAATGGCCACAGGAAGGGAAAAAGTCAGTTTTCATTCCAATCCCAAAGAAAGGCAATGCCAAAGAATGTGCAAACTACTGCACAATTGCACTCATCTCACAGGCTAGTAAAGTAATGCTCAAAATTCTGCAAGCTAGGCTTCAACAGTATATGAACCATGAACTTCCAGATATACAAGGATTTAGAAAAGGCAGAGGAACCAGAAATCAAATTGACAACATCCGCTGGTTCATAGAGAAAGCAAGAGAGTTGCAGAAAACAGCTACTTTTGCTTTATTGACTACACCAAAGCCTTTAACTGAGTAGATCACAACAAATTGTGGAAAATTCTTCAAGAGATGAGAATACCAGACCACCTGACCTGTCTCCTGAGAACTCTGTATGCAGGTCAGGAAGCAACAGTTAGAACTGGACATGGAATGACAGACTGGTTCCAAATAGGAAAAGGAATATATCAAAGCTGTATATTCTCACCCTGCTTATTTAACTTATATTCAGAGTACAACATACAAAATGCTGGGCTGTATGAAGCATAAGCTGGAACTAGGATTGCCAAGAGAAATATCAATAACCTCAGATATGCAGATGATACCACCCTTATAGCAGAAAGCAAAGAACTAAAGAGCCTCTTGATGAAAGTGAAAGAGGAGAGTGAAAATGTTGGCTTAAAACTCAACATTCAGAAAACTAAGGTCATGACATCCAGTCCCGTCACTTCATGCAAATAGATGGGGAAACAGTGGAAACAGCGAGAGACTTTATTTTGGGGGGCTCCAAAATCACGGCTGCAACCATGAAATTAAAAGACACTTGCTCCTTGGAAGAAAAGCTATGACCAACTTAAACAGCATATTAAAAAGCAGAGATTGCTTTACCAACAAATGTCTGCCTTGTCAAAGCTATGGTTTTCCAGTAGTCATTTATGGGTATGAGAGTTGGACCATAAAGAAAGGTGAATGCTGAAGAATTTATGCTTTTGTACTATGGTGTTGGAGAAGATTCTTGAGAGTCCCTTGGAGATCAAAGGAGAGGAAGGAGATCAAACCAGTCAATCTTAAAGAAAATCAGTCTCAATATTCATTGGAAAGACTGATGCTGAAGCTGAAACTCCAATACTTTGACCAACTGATGTGAAGAACTGCCTCATTGGAAAAGATCCTGATACTGGGAAAAGATTGAAGGCAGGAGGAGAAGGGGATGACAGAGGGTGAGATGGTTGGATGGCATCACCAACGTGATGGACATGAGTTTTGAGTAGGCTCTGGGAGTTGGTGATGGAGATGGAAGCCTGGCATGCTGCAGTCCATGGGGTCGCAAAGAGTCAGACATGACTGAGTGACTAAACTGAACTGAACTGAACTAGAGTTAAGTAAATCTTTCAATATAATATCACATATTTTACAAGGAAATATATATATATATATATATATAATAAAAACTATTTGAAATATAGATAGACCCCACCAACTGAGATAAGCAGTCACATGCCAAAATAAACTTTGAAGAGTAGACAAGCAAGTGACCATTTTCCATACCCCTTCATTCTATTATGACATCTGAGTTTATATAAATCTAAAAATATCAGACTTTATAAATGTGAGTTGCCTTTATTATTCTACACCAATCTCATATGCAGTTGTCTCTCACTCATGAAAGTGAAGTCAAATTTAGAAGAGCTCTGAAAGCTCATGTGGCGCTTCCAGTATGGACTGTGTATTGCTGCTAGTCAGCGAACTATTTGTTAGATTCATGACTGTATGATACAAAAGTTAGAGATGTTCTGAAACTGTTTATAACAATTTAACATTGCTGCACCATTCAAAACATGATCAGGGACCTCAATCCCTGAATAAGAAACAGATTCATTCTGGAGTTGATGATGTTTTGCGATAAATTATATTATATTTGAATTAAGAAGTATTTGTGTGATTTTTTTTCTTTTTTTTTTTAATTTTATTTTTACTTTATTTTACTTTACAATACCGTATTGGTTTTGCCATACATTGACATGAATCCACCACAGGTGTATATGAGCTCCCAATCCTGAATCCCCCTCCCACATTCCACCCCAAATCCTCTCTCTGGATCATCCCCATGCACCAGCCCCAAGCATCCTGTATCCTGTATCGAACATAGGGTGGTGCTTCATTCTTACATGATAGTATACATGTTTCAATGCCATTCTCCCAAATCTGTGTGATATTTTAAGATTACTCTGTTAATGAAATTCAAAGGTATGGAAAATATGAAGACGCTTAAGCATTTAGTTATCTACATAACTTATTCTTTTATAAACACCTTTTTTTATCAAGCTTTTAAAAACATAATTTTATTGTTGTTGCTCAGTTTTTGATTCATGTCTGACTCATTTGTGACGCCATGGACCATAGCCCATCAGGCTCCTCTGTCTATGGGATTTCCCAGGCAAGAATACTGGGGTGAGCTGCCATTTTCTTCTCCAGGGTATCTTCCTGACCCAGGGATCAAACCCTATGCCTCCTGCATTGGCAGGTGGATTCTTTCCTGCTGAGCCACCAGGGAAGCCCATATAGTTTTATAGTATTAGCTGAATTAGGAAAGCATAATTTATGGTATTTATTTTTCCCTCTAATTTTAATATAGTGAAACAAATTTGTTACTGTTTGAGAAGAATTATCATGAATTCTCTTGTTTGAAGCAGTAGTTGTAAGCCTAATAACAATGACACAAATGATTCTAAACAAAACCAAACAGCTAATACTAACATGACAGCGACTGAACAACAGCAACAATGATCATACAAATACTGAGCTTACTTTTATAGGCATGATTCATAATGAGGTGCTAGAATAACAGTGTGCTATTTGTGAGGGATGCACTGGGTAATGAAGCAAAGATTCTATTACAGTTTAAGTAACAATTATATACAAAATATAGAGGAACACATTCAATCATATATATATTGATGTTCAATAATTCAAATATAAATATTGATTCATATAAGAGGGCTTCTTAACATGAATTAACACATCATGTTGAAGACTAAAGGACCCTATACAATTGCTGAGGTGTTAGTGAAAACTGTCAAAGATGTGCAGCTGTGAATGCTGGGTAAATTGATGGCAATGAAGGCAAGTCAAAAATCAGTTAAGTATTATAATCCTGACATTTTAAGGAAATAGTTAATGATATGGAACACCAAATCTTAGAACAACTTAAAGCTTTCAAAGTATTTTGCATTTCACACAAAATGCCTAGATATTTTTAAAACAGCAGGTTTTTTTTTTAATGTGATGAAGATAAAAAAAAAAAAAAAGATTCCTTTGTTTAGCTTCATTGTTATGAGTAGAGCCCTAACATAACATATGCATCTGAAGGGCATAACACTGTAGTGTTACATTGTGTGAGACCTTATTCCAATGACCCAGCTATAAAGACAGTAAAATATTATAGGTTAGTTGCTCAGTGTATCAGTTATCTGATGTTCTTAACAAATCACCCAGAACTTGAGGGCTTAAAAAGTCAAACATTTATTTTCACACCATTTCCATTGGTCAGGAATGTGGGACATCTGAGTGGGTTGTCTGGTTGAGGTTGGTTCATGAGGTTCTAGTCAAGCTGTTGACCAGAGCTGCAACCATGTGAAGACTCAGATGAAGCTGAAAGGTGAGCTTCTAATAACTCACATGGCTGTTGGAAGGCTTCAGTTGTCACTAGCTTTGGGCATCTGATTGCCTTGGTGGTGTCTTCATAGAGGCTCATAGGGTGAGTGATCCAAAAAAGAATGAGAGAAGGTGGGCCCCCTCCAGACAGAAGTTGCAATCTTAAATAGTTTTACTTTAATGTAATTACAAACCTTCATATCACCACATGCTGTTGGACACACAGATCAACTCTGGCACAAATGGAACTACACAAGAAGACAATACCAGGAGGTGTGATTCACTCGGGGCCATCATGGAGGCTGGCTATCACACCCAGATTAAAAATTTACATAAATGTAAATCATACACTGCTTCCTTCAATTGAGTAAGTATTGCCTCAAAATGCAAAACAAAACAATAAATAAAAAACAGAACCTCCAGCTTCACTAAATAGTATTGTTAGTGTTTTAGTAAGAAATGTGGGGGAGGAGCTGCAGTGGCCAGGCACTCCAGCTTCACGAAGGCTCTTGGCCACCACGGCCCGCAGGGACAGTGCCCAAGAGCAAGGTCAGATGCTCTGAGGGCCTGGTGAAGGAGGAGCCCAGGAGAAGATCCCGAGGTTGTCAGCTAAACAGGCTCCTGAAAAAGTGGAAACGAAGCTAAGAAAGGTGGCAGAAAAGGATAAATCTTCAGACAAAAAAGTGCAAACAAAAGGGAAAAAGAGGAGCAAAGTGAAAACAGGTGGAAGGGGCCAACCAAGAGACTAAAGACTTACTTGCAGAAAACAGGAGAGATTAAAAACGAAGAGAGCCCAGCCTCTGATGAAGCAAGGGAGAAAGAAGCCAAGTCTGATAATATCACACACCCAATCTTAACAGTGGCCCGTCTCCCTTCTTGTACAACCCAGAGGAAAATTTTTATCAACTATTTTGTAAATGAAAGATTTTAGTAGCTCTAGAAACATTTTGAATAAGGAGGGAATCCCAACACCCCCCTCCTTTTTTTGAGGTGAAATCGTTTAATTTACTGTTGTTGTTTTTTTGTACAATAGTGGAATACTGAATATGAGATGCTTTGATTATCTTGGGTGTCAGCTTATTCCACAGATGGGGAAGCTTTTATATCCTATAATGCAAAGCATACTAAATGGCAGTTTGGAGTCAATTGTGCTTTTAATGTCTTGAACACATTAAATTACTTCTCTTTTTATGTTGTTTTTGGTAGAATTGTTTCCTAATGCAAACTGCTCACTCCTTGAGCCTGGCACTCCTGCTCAGAATTTTGTGCACTCTATAACATCTTTGGTCATGGTAGTCCAGTTTTCCTACCAACTTTGTTAATGTGCTGTGAACAATTGACAGTTTGAGGATGTAGTGTATATAATATTAAATTGTGAATTAGTGGGACTTCTGCTGTGACAGCATATCAACATTTGAAGATACGGGTACTTGATAGCTTGTTAAGGAAGATCCCCTGGAGGAGGGTGTGGCAACCCACTCCAGTATTCTTGCCAGGAGAATCCCATGGATAAAGGAGCCTAGTGGGCTACAATCGATAGGATCCCAAAGAGTAGGACATGACTGAAGCGACTGAACACATATGCATGCAAGAGTTGTATACATATTGATATATCTGTTTTGATTCTCAAAAATACCAATAAAATCTCAATTATGAAAAAAAAAGTGAATTACTTAAAGAATGTATATTTTAAGATTATTCTCTTTTCTACATGATAATATTAAAGCTTCATAAATGTATTGCATGCTGATAAAAGAATAATTATTTCAATGATACTTGAATTATGGACACTTTTTGTGTTAGTGTGAAGTAGGAGATCAGTTTAGTTATGATATAAACATATAATTTGGACATCCACTGATTACTTGTTTATCATTATTATTTTTAATTATTTTAATAGTTGCATGCAAATAAGAAATGGATGTGTTTTCAATAGCTTGTTAGATAAAAAGGCCCAAACATAGTTTGGAAAACTGCAAGAACAGAGGCTTAAAAATTGTCATGATATTCTATAATTTAAGGATAATTATCAATTAACTTGGATTTTGATACTGTACATCTGTGAAAACTTATCACCAAACCCCTTAAAAATTAGTTTGTGTTATGAATTATATAACATTCATATGAAATGTTTATATGAACATTATGAATTACTTTTCTGTCAAGAAAAGATCCATGCATGGGAGGTATATGATCAGAATCTATTTCTTTTGTCAAAAGACAAATCTAAGTTTATAACTTACTGGGGCTTGTTACACTTTGGGTAAAAGTTCAAAAGAATAATCTAAGCTCATTGAAGTTGCTTTAAAATCACTTCTATTTCTATTAACACACCACTGTGACACTGATTTGCTACTATGAATGTTATCAAAACAAGCCACTGAAGGCAACTTCTTAATTCCATCTTCCCCCAAATTGTATCTGTTTGAGCAAAGAGCTGTTCTAGGTGCCTTTTACAGTTTTACAGGGAATTGAAATTTTTTCCTTTAAGAGATTTTTTTAAGGACTAAAATAAATGTCCATCCAAAGGCATGTTCACCATGTCTGATGAATATGGTGGATGAATCAGAACTTCCTAGCCAAGCTGTTAACAGTTTTTGACAGGTCATCAAAGAAATAAGTGGTCAAGCATTACTCTGATGAAAGATTATGTGTTTTCTGTTGATCAATGTCAGATGCTTTTCATTGAGTACTGCTTTCAATTGGTCTAACTGGGAGCAGTACTTGTTGGAATTAATCATCTGGCCCTCCAGAAGAAGCTCATAAGGGAGAATTCCCTTCCAATAGTACTGTATACACCATATCACCTTCTTTGGATGAAGACCAGCCTTCGGTGTGGTTGTGCTTAATCACTCAGTGGTGTCACACTCTTTGCAACCCAGTGAATTGTGGGTTGCCAGGCTCCTCTGTCCATGGGAAGACTCCAAGCAAGAATCCTGGAATGGGTTGCCATACCCTCCTTCAGGTTTGGTGTGGTCAGTGATGGTTCATTTAGTTAGCCCCATAATCTCTTCCATTCCACATTATTGTACAGTATCTGCTTTTCATCTTCCATCACAATTTGTTTTAAAAATGAAACATTTTAGCTATATTTAATTAGAAAATTGCATGTGGAAATATGGCTTTTTTTTCACTTAACTTATGTGGAACTCAAAAATCAGAGTGATTAACATAACCAAGTTGGCACAAATGATCTTCAGCTTTTGATTTGGATATTTTGAATTGTGGTATAACCTTAATTGTTCTCAATTAATGTCTTGATCACTATCAACTTTAACTGGTCTACGCGAATGAGGAGCATCATACAGTGAGAAATCTCAAGCATGAAACTTTGCAAATCACTCTTCACACGTTCATTTGTCACAGCACTTTCTCCATACATTGCACAGATCATTTTTTTTGCAGTTCAGTGTGTTTTTACATTTCTTGAAATGATAAAGTATAGTATACTGAAAATGTCATTTCCCTTCCATCTTCAATATTAAAATGACTACACAAAAATTTACCAGTTTTGATGTTTTTAAAATAGTGCACACTGATAGGACAGCTGTCACAGCACAATCTAACAAAACTGTTCTGGATGAGGTTAAAGGCAACTAAGCACTACTAGGTCCATGTTATGGAAAAACACTAAACAAATCTTTTGCCCAACCCAATATATATTATTTTATGTTAGTAACACTATTGTTAATGCAGCCTACATTAGATAAGTTAATAAGAGGCAAGCTCATTTATCACAGTAACATTTCATTGTTAATATAAGAGATATTTATTTAAGAAGTGCTTGCAGATCTTTATTATGGAGAATCATTATATCCCTCATACATTTCCATTTAGGTATAAGTGTAGAATGACAAAAAAGTGATGTAGTATTTTTATATTAATTGGTTACTCACATTTGGTTACTTATTAAGTATATAAATTAATAAAGGATTACAATACGAACAAGACTAACATAATTTTAAAGTATACGGATAATTGAAATTACTTACTTTTTGGAACCCGAACATATAATATGACCTTTGTCTATTTATTTAGCAATTCATTTTAATTCTTTTAAGTGTTAGACTGTGATATATTGAGATCTTTAAAAAATTGTTTTGTCAAAGATAGTCAGAAAATGCTGATCTAGATTGTTCTCAGTTGCTCAGTTGTCTCTGACTCTTTGTGACACCCTGGACAGTAGTCCGCCAGGCTCCTCTGTCCATGGGATTATGCCAGCAGGTAAGAATACAGGAATTGGTAGCCATTTCCTCCTCCAGGGGATATTCCCCACTCAGGGGCTGAACCTGCATCTCATGTGGCTCCTGCATTGGCAGGAGAATTCTTTACTGATCAGTACCCTGGAAAGCCCAGTAAGTTGATCACAAGTTTATTATAACTACTTTGGTTTGGGCCCCACAGAAAAACTGTAATGGATTCAGAATTCAAAACAGGTTTCCCCACTATCTAAAAGTGGAGTATTTCTATGAAACCTTTAGTCAGCCAAAGTGGTGTAAAGTGAAGAAGCAGTTACCTTTAGGACACATCTTGCTAACAGATGCATAAAATACATAGAGATAAAGTGCAGGTGCTCACAGATGTTCAGAGCTATGGTGCTTGTTGATGCTGAGATGCTGAATGTAGTTCCTGGGGAAGAAGGTTGGAGATGCCACTCCCCTGCACAGGTGCTTGCTGCCTCCTAACAGCTCACTGCTATAAAATAAACACTGAACCCAATCATTTTTGCCTTTTGCTTTTTTCCATAAAAGTGAAAATTCTCTTTGGATTTCTTTCAAAGGACAAAACAAGTACTAATGTAGGTAATTCATAAAAGGGAAGGAGTCTGAAGTGAACTTCTGAAAAGTGGAGGTTATCTGAATAGAGAGAGTTGTATGGGAAGGGGAGAGATAAATTAGGAGGTTGGGATTAACAAATACACACTACTATATATAAAATAGATACCTAATAAGGACCTACTGTTATAGCACAAGGAACTCTACTCAATATGCTGTAATGACTTATATTGGAAAAGAATCTGCAAAAGAGTATATATGTGTATAACTGATTCACTCACAGCCGAAGCTAACACAAGACTGTAAATCAACTATACGGCAATAAAAATTTAAAAACTAAAACAAGAAAAGTTGTATGCAGTGTTTCTCAGGGAGGAATGGTAAAACAAACAAAAATGAAAAAACAAACCACACAACATTCAATCTATGCAGTTAAAGTCTGAAGCACCTTGATTCTTTTTCTTTGGCAACCTAAAGAAGACAGAGAAAATAAATGGAATTTAAAAGAGCACCTTCAATTTTTTCTCACTTTCGCATAATGGCTTTGCCAATAATGTTGGTAAAGAACTTTGGTTCTTTAGAAAAATGATATAGATTTTATCTGATTGCCTTGAAATGTTTTTCCTTTCCACTGAAATTATTCAGTGGTGATATATAAAAATGGATTCTTCTATGTGATTTAGAGCCTGGTATTTCTATAGTACTAATGAAAACAATAACACTGATGTACTTTTGAATTTAGATGAAAAGATGAAAACTTCTCAAATTATTTATAAAAATGCTCATCATATTTTTCTTTTGTGCTAATTTTATATATTTCATGTACAAAAATTACACTGAATCAGAAATCATCATTCATGTGAATATTATAATATTTTGAGACCTTTTTTGCATGTTATATATTTTTACATTTGTTAAACTATTGCACATGTTAGATGTTTTGTATGCATTTGATTTAGTTCACATAAGAATTCTGCAGAATAAGTAGTGTACCATCATTCTGCAGATAGAAAAACTGAGGCACAGGAAAGTTAACTAGTATGCCCAAATGCATCAAAGTGAATGATGTTAGTGATGAAATTTAAACCTAAGTCATTCTGATTTCTTTTCTACTCTATTATTTCAATACAATATTCATTCATTAACATAATTTCATAAATGATTTTGCATTAAAACTAAAAATATGCATAAATTGAAAAAAGCTACTAGATGAAAGTTACAAAATTGAGAAAAATCACCATTTGATTACTTGCAATTCACTACAAACAAAGCTAGTGGAGGTGATGGAATTCAAGCTGAGCTATTTCAAATCCTATAAGGTGATGCTGAGAAAGTGTGCACTCAGTATGCCAGCAAATTTGGAAAATTCAGCAGTGGCCACAGGACTGGAAAATGTCATTTTTTATTCCAATCCCAAAGAAAGGCAATGCCAAAGAATGTTCAAACCAGTATAGGATTGCACTTATCTCACACACTAACAAAGTAATATTCAAAATTCTCCAAGCTAGGCTTCAACAGTACGTGAACTGAGAACTTCCAGATGTTCAAGCTGGATTTAGAAAAGGCAGAGAAATCAGAGATCAAATTGCCAACATCCACTGGATCATAGAAAAAGCAAGAGAGGTCCAGAAAAACAGCTACTTTTGCTTTATTGACAACACCAAAGCCTTTGACTGAGTGGATCACAACAAACTCTGGAAAATTCTTTAAGAAATGGGAATACCAGACCACCTGACATGCCTCCTGAGAAATCTTTATGCAGGTCAAGAAGCAACAGTTAGAACTGGACATGGAACAACAGACTATAACAAACAACAAACATTTGAACAACAAACAACAACATTTCCAAATCAGGAAAGGGGTAGCTCAAGGCTGTATATTGTCACCTTGCTTATTTAACTTATATGAAGAGTACATCATACAAAATACCAGGCTGGCTGAAGCACAAGCTAGAATCAAGATTGTCGGAAATCAGGTATGGAGATGACACCACCCTTATGGTCAGCATATTAAAAAGCAGAGATATTACTTTGCCAACAAAGGTCTGCCTTGTCAAAGCTATGGTTTTTCTAGTAGTCATGTATTTTCCCTAAAGAAAGCTGAGCAACAAAGAATTCATGCTTTTGAACTATGGTGTTGGAAAAGACTCTTAAGAGTCACTTGGACAGCAAAGAGATCAAATCAGTCCATCCTAAAGGAAATCAGTCCTGAATATTCATTGGAAGGACTGATGCTGAAGCTGAAACTCCAATACTTTGACCACCTAATGAGAAGAACTGACTCCTTGGAAAAGACCCTGATGCTGGGAAAGATTGATGGGAGAGGGAGAGGGTAAGGCAGGAGGTGAGATGGTTGGGTGACATCACCGACGTCATGGACATGAGTTTGAGTAGGCTCTAGGAGTTGGTGATGGACTAGAAGCCTGGCGTGCTGCAGTCCATGGAGGCGCAGAGTCGGGCACAACTGAAAGACTGAACTGAACTTCATTGAAGCTGTTAGATTTTTTTCTAATGAAAATTGCAACATAAAACCAAATCAATTTGCTCTATTACTAGGACAATTTATATTTCAGTTTGCTATCATAAGATAAAATAGCAGCTAAAAATCTCTACAAGGGGATATGTTTTTCAAACTATTAGTTTATATGAATGAAAAATGATCTCTGGATAAAGGTTATCTAGCTATGTGACTATTCTGCAATTAAATGATTAAGAAATCATTTCTCAAACTACTTGTGAAGTGATTCTATTTTCCATGTATCTTCTAGTTATGTAATTTTTCAACCCAAGGTGAGGTAGCTGCTTGTGGAATATCTAATACATTTTTCCTGTCTCAAGAACCAAGCAATATTTTATAGCTGATTTTTCCTTTTTCTAGCCCCATAATATTTATTACGAGTCAGCAAATAAGCAAATGTGGTGATTCTTCCTTCCCACTCACCCATGACCTCCAATAAGTCATCAAAAGCCAGCAATTTCAACTAGCTACTGCTTACATACTGGGGCTGAAATCTTGCTCTTGAAATATTAGAGCAAACTTTTAGTCCTGATTGTCCAGTGTAAGTAGCTTCTAGCCTCATATGATTAGTAAGTACTTGAAATCTGGCAGCTGCTTAGAGTGACTAGCTGATAGCATAAACTACACACTGGAGTTGAAGGTAGTATTTTTTAAAAGAATATAGACTATTTGACAAATAATTTTATAGTGATTTTATATTAAATGACAATATTTTGAATATGTTGTGTTAGATAAAATATATTCTAAAATTAATTTTACTTCTTTTGTTTTACTTTCCTAATGTGGCCACTAGGAAAATTTGTTATGATCTAGGTAGATCTCATTATATTTCCAGTTTTTTGTACTGCTCTGGTTGGTCTCTGTAGCTTTTGACTTAAACTCAATCTAACATTGTGCTGACAAAGTGGCCTGTCTAAAGCACAGTTCTAGCCACTTGCACATGGTGTACAGAGCAGCTTGATGGAGAATTTGTAACCAGAGTAGAATAATAAGACTTGAGTTTAGAGACAGTTATGTTAATGACACAGTAATCCTTAAAAAGAGTTAAATATAGATAATTACCAATGTGTCCATTGTACAGCAAGCTGATGCTCTGAAATCAACATTACATAACAGGAGCTAAGAAAATGAAGCAACCCTTTTACAAAACACCAACTTCTCTTCAGCACATACTTACATGTATCCCCGAAAAATCTCTCCAGTGTTAACAAATAAGAATTTTAGTTCCACTTAAAAATAAAATCCATCAAAACCAATATTTTAAAGACTAGCTATTTCTGGGCATATTAGTATGGTTTCCTATTTCTTTATAATTTATCTTTTCTACAAAATAAGATAATCTACTTCTCAAATCACAAATTTAAATGTAATAATATCATATCATATTAACATTTTTAATAGTAGAGGGACAATCGTACCTTGCAGCTGCCTTTTTCTCCTGAAGAAATTTGAAGAGAAATGAAGTATATAATTTCATTCATTTTTNGGGTTTCCAGCACGGGTTGTTTGTTTGTCCTTCAAGTTGACGCCTGCTCTCTTTAGGACTGAGACCAAAAGTGTCTATCCTTAGAGTCCAGGTTCAGCCACCTGGACAGGAGGGAGCCCCATCTGCTCTGTAGTCATGAGCATAGCAGGCTCCTTGCATTGACTCTTTCCCCTGTCCTGTAATCTCTCCCAAGTTTAAATCATGGTCTGCAATGAGCTCTCAGTAGAGCCTGCTTTTGCCAGTCTTCAGGTACCTAGTGGGAGATTCATGCCTCTCTCTGTGGTTAATTTATCACAGAGAAAGTGGTTTGATGGGAGAATCCAAGTTAAAAGTATCTTTACAGTTTTACCGAAGCTCAACCAGCGCCCAGGGCTGGGCTTATCTCAGAAAGCGAGTTGAACACCAGATGTTCCTTGGCGTTACTCTCCTTGATAGAATATGATTGTCTGAAATGTGTCCCAAGCACTGTTATCCAAGGATTGTTCTGGGGACCACCTGCGTCAGAATGGCAGCCTGTTTAAAAACAGCACTGCTGGGTTCCGCCCTAGACCTAGTGAGTCGCAGTCTTTGGAGGTGGGGTCCAGATAGCTGTAACTCGGCGATTCTGATGGCCTGAAAGTCTAAGAACCTCTGGTCCACAGGGTTCTCATGCCTGAACTCTGTCCCCTGCTCTTGATAGTTTTTATCTCTTACTGAGCATTTTCAGCCCTGAAGGTCTGATATTTATGGAGCACCCAGAGATAGATGGTTAGATAGAGACCTTTCATTCTACCAACAGTTATTAAGCACCTCCAATTTCCCTGGCACGGCTCTCAGAACAATGGAAATATTAAAAAAAACAAAACTACCCAGTCTTCTGATGCTTCCATCCAGCGGGAGAGACAGAGAATAAACAACAGAAGCAAAGTCTGTGGGTACTAGATAGGGCTTTATTTTAGATTGGGTGGTTTGGGAAAGGCTCAAAGAGATATTTGCTGGAACCTGAAGGAAATGAGGGAGTGAGTCCTGTGGGTGTCAAGGGAGATCTTTTCAGGTGAGGGGAACAACATGACCAAATGTTTAAAGGCAGGAAGTCATGTGCTGTTTTAGGAGCTATGAGGAAGCCAGTTCCCCGCCGATAGAGAATGTTAGTGTATTTCACATGCGTAAAATATGCACTTTTCAGAGCATTGACGTTTAAAACTACAAGTGTGTTATGGAAAGTTTTTCTTTAATTCGAGAATATCTGGCCAATGGAAACGAATCCACTGAAAATGGGAACATAAAATCATATAGAAAGTCATGAGAAAAAGAAAACCTGATTGGGATTTTTCTTCTTTGAGAAATGAAATAAAGATAAACAAGTAAACAAAATCCAGTGATTCCCTTTCGGTGCTGCTCAGAATGAAGAATGCATTCATTGCCTCTTGACAGTTTTTTGTGGTTATTTCCCTTCAATTTTATAGAACTGCACGGTGTTGCATTTTTCATTTCACACTTGATGTTGTCAGTAGGATCTCAAAAAGGACCAGCTTAGTGGAAGTATTTCAAGGCTTCCCCAATTTCCCCAAGAGCTTCACTCTGCTTTGCTACTCAAGCCGCTCTCTTTTGAAGCACTTATTTCTTTTCTCGTTGATTTCCCCTTCTTCACTTGTGAACCGTCAGTAAGTATCTCTTGAAAGGGGGTGGATCCTTTTTCTCAGTAGCTTGGTTGGCATTTGTCAATCCTCCATATTCCGAGGTTGGCATTTACACTTTGCAATAGATTTGCATTGCATTGGCATTTTATTTGTAGCTGACAATCAGCAGGGTCTGACCCCACTCCCCGAAAGACAGAAGATGCTGAGTTGTTGCCACTGTCTTCCAAACGCCAAGTGAGAGTGGGAACTGGTTTCCTGAGGGCTCTGTTCATATAACAGTTTCTTAGCTTGCCGTGTTATTTTTTTTTCTATGTAATCACGTAACTTGGAGAACACAGATAACAAATAGTTGTATGATGAAGACCCTATGGAAATACTATGTTTTTTTTTGGTGAATGTCAGGAAATGGTTGTTACATAAATGAACCAGAGGCGATCCATGCAGGTTGGTCCTTGTATTGTTTATTTCTTCACAGTAGACTAGGACCTGTTAGCTTAAGAATCAAACTCAATTTTTTGCACATCTAATTGTTTTAAATATACTTGAAGTAAGCATGTTGTATTAGACATTTAGAGCTCACTTGCTTTGAACACCCTGCAAAACTGTCCCAACGTCTGTTAGCGATAGACTCCAAGCTGCAGTGGTGCTTTGGAGCTGTTTGACCTGGAGGTTTCCCACCGTTCCGCTCAATGACCTGTAAGTTCCCTCTCTGATTCTCCTCTCTCTGGGGCTCCCTGCCCTCCTTCCCTTCTGGCTAGTGGCCCGCATATAGTTGGGAGGATCTTTGGCTGTGAGGGACTCCTACAGTAACATGTAAACCTATCAAATCTTGGCCCAGGTAAGGCTTTTGCGTGCTACTGCCACCTTGTGGGCGTATCTTTCCCTTGATCAGCCCCCAAATCCCTCAAACTCATTACAGTGCTGAGACCATTAATCGTTGTCACAAGGTTTAGGTTATTGTAGTTTTTAAATAACAAGAGTTAAGAATATCACTAAGCCTAAAAATATTTCTCTAAAACAAACTTAATGAATATTCAAGACATGGATTTTTCTGGGCTTAGATTGTTGTAACAAATAGGATCTAAAATTGGGAAAGGTTTGGACCGAGAACTAGGATTTAGGGACAATTTTATAACTTCTATGTAGGAGAGAGGCAGAACCTCAATAATTCAGCTTCAGGCTTGTGTTTTTGATTCCTACCATCCATTTTTTTCTAACTCGAATTTCCTTTCGGCAGCCACTCCCTGCTAACCCCTCCCCTGTGGTTCAGATGGGGTTAGCTTTACCTAGTGCAGGATCATCATTGATGGGCCAAACCATTGAGCATTGTTTTTTCACCCACCGCGGCCACAGTTATAGGTCCAAGGTTGAATACTCAGTCAAGTTCAACCAATGAAGACCTGGCTCCAGGATTTTGTTCTGGAGTCATGAACAAAATCTTAAGAGAGTCTTACTTTTCCTTTGTTGGTGAGGATGCGAGATCTGGAGCTGTTGCAGCCACACCGTGACCTCTAGAGGAGAGCCTGTCAGTTATAACTAATATAATAATATTAGTTATAATATATTATATTATATTATATATATGTTATAAATATATAATACATTATATTATATAATAAATATATATAAATATTATAAATATATAATAACATATTATATAAATATATAATAAATATAATGTAACTAATATAAATAATATAACTATTAGCTAATATAACTATTAGCTATATTGCTAATATAACTAATATAACTTTTAACTACTGATGTGCCATTAAACTTAGCTGAGCAGATGTCAAAATATGCTTTCAAATAATCTGTATGAAACTTTACTTATACTGGTTTTGCATATAGTCACCTGTAATTTATACAAGAATAAGGTTGAATAAGTATAATACTATCAATTTACCAAAGAGAAAACTGAGACACAGTAAAGCAAATGATTTACTAAAAATCACACAGATTGACTCTGACAGGGATGAAAATTGCCTCCAACTCTCTGATTCCAAAGTCCTTTGTATTTATGTTGTGTTATTCTTATTTCACACATGAATGTTACTTTTGTGTAAGAAGTAGACTTTCATGTTAGCAAAATGGGCATAAATTGGAAAAACTGCATTATGTAAAACTTTGGTAAGTTAAGGAAAGTTAATGTCAGCCTTCAATCATTTGGCATCTTGCTTATCTGTTGCATTGCCATTGTTATGGAATCAGGCTGAACTTTAGGATATTTCAAACATAAAACAAAATTGAATCAGTATGCTCTACTAATTTGGTGATAGGTAGTTCTATCTGCTATACAAAATGGCCATTAATGAAGCTTTCTATGGTCATCCTCTTTCAGAAAGTTATAACTTATTTGAATAAAATATGATCTCTGAGTAGAGGTTATAGAAATATATTGTGAATCACATAACCATTTCCAAAACTTCCAATAAAACGATTCAGTTTCCCATATATGTTTTATTTATATGTGTGAGTTGTTTATTTAGTTGCATAAATAAATTTATAAATGGCTTTAAATGCACTTAACAAATGTTAAATATATTTGTTTTGTGGAATATGTAATATGCTTTTATTTGCTCAGGAGCCACATAATATTCCTCTAAGTCTCCACTCTTATTCAATAATATTTGTTCTAATATTCTAATATTAACCTTTGAAGGTGATCTATCTAACACAATTCGACCTGTAGTATTTATAGCTTCTGTAATTATTATTCTTTTGTGGTAGCTCCATCACCTAAATGATAAAATCAAAGTCCTTAATTTATCTCACTAGGTCTTTCATAATATGATGGTTATTAGTTTTCTGACCTGATTTCTCACCATCCACTCCCTTGCCTTTTATGCTCCAATAGCACTTAGCTCTTAGCCAGGGTGTTTCTGGTCTTTGGTTATTTGCTTAGGTTATTCATTTTCATTCATTTATTAAAGACATTTATTGAACACCTACTTGAGAAAGACACTGTGCTTGGTGTTTGAAAATTTAAAAAGGAAAATATTGCTTCTACTCTAAATAGAACTCATCATTTAAGAATGGAAAATCCTTTCAAAGAACAACAACCAAAAAAAAAAAAAAAACCCCTCTACTATAATACAACAGAGTAAGTTCTTAACATCCAAGAAAATTATTATACTTCTTCAATATCTTGACTCTTCTTTGTTCTCTACTTGCTTTTGATTCATTTCTAACTTAACAAATCAGATCACCATCATTTTTTAAGCATCTACCATGGCATGAACCCAGCTAGGGGCTAATGGACACACAGAAAACAGAGAAAATGGGGGTGATTCCTCTCAAAAGTATAAAAGTATACAATGTTATTACGAAAAGGCTTAAGTGAAACAACTAGAGATTGATTTAATTCAAGATCAATAAATTTTTCCATAAAGGACTATATAGTAAATATTTGGCACTTTGTGGACCATGCAGGCTTTGATTCAGCTGCTCAACTTTTATCTTTGAAGCACGAACTCAGCCACAGATGTGTGAATACTCAGAGCTGTGCTTCATAAAATTTCATTTACAAAAATAGGTGTCAAGCTGGTTGTACCCTGCAAAATTGCAGGCTGGAGACCCAGGTGAGCCAATGGTCTAGTCCTAGTCTCAGTTCTGAGGCCAGAAACAAAGAGAAATAGTGATGTGATTTAAACCAAAGGTCAGCAAGCTTGATCCCCGCCCCCACAAAACTAACGTTTTACTTTGAATTTGAAGACCAAGAAAACCAAAAACCAATTTCCCAGTTCAAAGAAAATCAGGCAGGAGAAATTTTTTCTTATTTTAGGGAGAGTCAGTTGTCAGATTTTTGTTGTTGTTCTATTTAGGCCTTCAACTGCTGGACATGGCCCACCCATATTTGAGATGGCAATTTGGTTCAGACACTAAAGAATCTGACTGCAATGCAGGAAACCTGGGTTTGATCTCTGGGTCAGGAAGATCCTTTGCAGAAGGGAATGGCTATCCACTCCAGTATTCTTGCCTGGTGAATTTCATGGACAGGGGCCTGGTAGGCTACAGTCCACAGGGTGGTAAAGAGTTGGACACAACTGAGTGACTAACACTTTCACTTTCACTTTGGTTTACTCAGTCTATCAATTTAAATAATAAACTCATCTAAAAATATCCTAACAGAAACACTCAGAATAATATTTAATATCTGGGCATACCATGGTCCAATCAAGGTGACATGTAAAACCAACACAGTATAGGCTGAATTTTTCAAGCCAATCTGCATATCAAGAGTCATGAAAGTCTAATTGCTTTTTACAAAAACTATTTCCTTTTGCTCCATCACCATACCTAAACACCTCTTCTCCAATCTACCTAATGATACAGTAAGAAAAAATAAAACATACTTACCATTAAAAGTAAAAGCCATTTAATAACACTCTTTTTAAAAAAACCTCCATGATAGTCAATTACAGTAATTAGTATTTATAGTTTCACTGTATTTTCTCTTCTCTGTTGACACACATACACAAATAATCCACTTGCAAATAACAGTTCCATATAATGATATATTGTACCATCTCTTTTCTATAGTGCAGAGTGTATTCTGCCTTGTTGCATTCAGCTTTTTAAAACTATGTGTGGAGAGATGACATACAGTGTTTCAACTTGTTTATCTTAGTATTTTATTAATTCAGTATGATACTAGATGCTAGGCTTCCCAGGTAGTGCTTATGGTAAAGAATCTTTCTGCCAATGCAGGAGACATTAGAGACTAGGGTTTAATCCCTGGGTTGGGAAGATCTCCTGGAGGAGGGCATGGCAACCAACTTCAGTATTCTTGCCTGGAGAATCCCATGGATAGAGGAACCTGGCAGGGTACAGTATACAGGGACACAACGAGTCAGACACAACTGAAGTGACTTAGTATACACACATGCACTATATTCTGCCATAGATGGTAGAAGGTGTATTCATAAATTTTTTCCTTATTTAAATTTAATTACTAACTTACAATTATAACCTATTTTTAATCCTCTTTAACATAGCACAAAATTTAAAAAAAATTTTATTTATTCCACCCACTCAAATAACAAGTTGCAACATTCCATTGATTAAGGAAAGATTAATCCTACTTAGGAATTGCTATCTGGCGTTGTCAAACATTGCTTCCTTTTACATCTCTTTATCTCTGTCCTCTGTTCCAAACATCACTATCCAGTTGCACTAAGGAAATAAACACATTATATTTTAATATAGGGAACCAATGAGGAGCCAATCACTTTGTTATGGGATCCTTTTAGATAGGCACACATTTCTGAAACTGAATTTCTCTTGACCTAACTCTTTAGCTGATTTAATTCTCAATGGCTTAGAAACTCCTTTGAGTCTTAGATTTATAGCTTCATTCTTATAAAAGTGACTGGCATCTATCTTCTGCAATCCTTTTTATAGCAAAGAATATATAGTTGGAGGCTTGACAAAACAGCCTTCCTTTACAGGATTTCTGATGAAACAATAACTTTAAGATTGAAACATATTTGAAGTCATCAATTTCTGGTCCAGTTATAAATATGTCGAATGGCATTCTTCTAAGTAAATAGTAAATATTATTTCCCTCTTATCTCCCTTTCTTCCTCTGAAACTTCTGAAGCTGTCCTCAGAGCAAAATAAAGCTTAAAGGAAAAAATATGATTTGTAATTGAGATTTTCTGTTAACCTTCAGTCTGCATTGGTTGTGCTCAATGCTTTTATTTTTCTTCTGGCAATAGTAAATTAGTGTGTTAGTAACATTTCAGAAATCCCATCTTGGAGTACAACTTATATTCTATATTGCATTATAAATACTGGTCTGATTCAAACTTCATATGTACCCACATGTAGAAACCAACTGGACAGTGAAGTCATTATTCAATTTAATCTGCAACATTTACCCTTGCTGGATATGCATGTGCTAGTTATATTCACAACAAATGACCTCTGGTTTTGAGGTATGCCTTATGATCTTGAAAAATTACTTACATTTCATGCATCTTATATATTTTTTCTTCTCTGTGCTTAATGTTGTACAATAGAGAAAAATGTATACATAACTGGGAATTAAGTTACTACATTTGATTTTAGAATACGATTTTGTCTAAATAGGAATCTTATACATCACTCTTCTGGATTTATGTACATTATAAATTTTGGAAGAAAAAAAATTTATTTACCCTAAATTTATTACTATTTATTTCTTAACTTTCCCATTCCATCCTTTTTCATTTTCAAACCTTACTTATGTATTTTTCAAATCTTCTTTTGTTCTTGTTATCTGCCTTTTCTATCCTTTTTGTCAGTGTTTATTCCTTACAGTGTCAGTAATAACACAGCTTTTGTCTTGGTGCTCTGTTAAGGCATCTAAGTTGATTGTGCAATGTAAAATAAAGAGATAAATATAAAATTTCAACTTTTCTGAGACATGAGATGAACAACAAGTATTTCTGTGGGCAATGGCAAGACTTTGGAAGGGTAACTGTTGGTTTGGGCACTGCTTCAACAGTATGATCCATCCTAAGACAAAATTTTTCTCCATCTATGAATCTAGCAGATATGTACTTCTTCCAAAATACAACGGTGGAACAGGCATAGAATAGACATTCCTACTCCAGAGAGAGAAAAATAAATGAAGAAAGGGGTCATTCAAATCCTAGTTCAGTTCAGTTCAGTCGCTCAGTCGTGTCCGACTCTTTGCGACCCCATGAATGGCAGCACGCCAGGCCTCCCTGTTCATCACCATCTCCCGGAGGTCACTCAGACTCATGTCCATTGAGTCCGTGATGCCATCCAGCCATCTCATCCTCGGTCGTCCTCTTTCAGCCACACCTCTGGCTTTCTTTTCAGAGCATTCTTTCTGAACCGACACTCTCCCAGTATGTTCTGAAGTTAATTCTCTGACATCAGCTAGGTGTCTTATGATTCAATTTGATTAGGACACTAATAATCCAGAATTTTGGTGAAGTGAAGTCACTCAGTCGTGTCTGACTCTTTGCGACCCCATGGACTGTAGCCTACCAGGCTCCACTGTCCATGGGATTTTCCAGGCAATAGTCCTGGAGTGGATTGCCATTTCCTTCTCCAGGGGATCTTCCCAACCCAGGGATCAAACCCGGGTCTCCTGCATCATAGACAGACGCTTTACCGTCTGAGCCACCAGGGAAGTCTAGACCCCACAAAGTGAAAGTGAAGTCGCTCAGTTGTGTCTGACTCTTTGTGACCCCATAGAGTGTAGCTTACCAGGTTCCTCTGTCCGTGGGATTTTCCAGCCAATAGTACTGGAGTGGATTGCCATTTCCTTCTCCAAGACCCCACAAGTTAAGGGCAAATTCTTTCAATTCTAACGCCTCTGAATTAAGGTTGAATCTCACAAGTTAAAGGGCAAGGTTCTCAACAAGACTGCCCTACCTTCAGATGTCAGCCACAGAAGGGATCCCCAAGTTACTTGCACTTATGTCTGAGTTGGTTACAAACTTAGAGATTCCCACAACCCCTCTTCAGATTCCTGGGCTTGTAGTTGTACATCTTCCGTCTCTACTTCCATTTTCACAGGGGGTCCTCCTTGATATCTTTGTGTTTCTCTTGTTCTGTAGGGATGTCCACCCCATCCTAAATCCAGGAAAATCTCAACATCTTTAGTGTAATTACATGCCCAAAGACACTTTTTCAAATAAGATCACATACACAGGCTACAAGGTTTACATATCTTTTGGAGGCTACAACTCAGTTCACTGTACTCTCCTACCTTTCTAATTTCTTTCTCTCATTCTCTCTCATTCTCACTATTGCTGTTTCTTTTATTTAACAAATTGATATAATAAAATATCTTTTAAGAAACCAGTGATTATTCAAGACAAATTTTATTTATAACTAGTAGAGCCAATTTAACATTTTCAAGGTTCATTGAGTACCTCTCCAGTGGTTTAAACATTGATAATTTGAATTTTTCCCCTTTGGTCACCTCCTTAAGACATTAAAACATTTGCAGCTCTGATTGTTGCATGTATTAATGCTCAGTTTAAACTGATTATCAATTTATTAGACTTTATTTCCACTGTACCTTAAGCTAAACATGTCCATAATGTTTTAACTTGTGTGTTCATATAGATAAAAATAATTTTCAACATATAACATCATTAAATCTTGAGAGCAATCAAATTCAATAATTGTTTGAATTAATGTGTGTCAGGCCAATTTGCACTGCCTGTCAAACTATTACCCAACTGATTAAAAAAGGCATTGAAAGAACTTGTTAAATGAGCACCCTACAGTATAATCCCAGACCTATGGTATGGCTCTGAACAAATACTAAGACAATAAATGACAAAAAAAAAATAGGGGCTTTCTACTGTATACTTCTAGTGCATTGTGTATACATATGTTATCATACAAATAAGGGACACAATACAATGTTTAGCTTAGAAGATTGTTGATATGCCACATTCATTTCTATGGGACATAGCATATAGCTGCACCTATGTCATTCATCCTCGAAGATTCTGTGGTATATGAATCAAAAGCTAAAAATAAGATTAATTTTTGTAATAGTTATAAAATGATAAACATAGTTGTCAAGATATTCTGGAGGCCCAGTTCCATCATAAACTTCATATTGAACTGAATAGCTCTGTCCTTGTTAGTAAAGAAAAATTGTAAAGTATCTTTCCCTGAAAATTATCATGAGGAGTATATATATTAACTACATAAAGTAGACCTCAGAGTATGGAACAGATTTACCTGTGCTATACAATAAGTTCTTATTAACTATTAGAAATATAATAGGATGTATATGTCAATCCCCATCTCCCAACTCATCTGTCTTCTACTTTCCCCCATGGTAACCATAAGTTTGGGCTTCTCTGATGGAACTAGTGATAAAGAACCTGTCTGCTAATGCTGGAGGCATAAGAGCATCAGGTTCAATCCCTGGGTCAGAAAGATGTCCCTGGAGGAGGGCGTGGCAACCCACTCCAGTATTCTTGTCTGGAGAATTCCATGGACAGAGGAGCCTGGAGAGTTCCTACAGTCCAATCAATCAGTTCAGTCATTCAATTGTGTCTAACTCTTTGCAACCCCAGGGACTGCAGCACACCAGGCTTGCCTGTCCATCACTAACTCCCAGAATTTGCTCAAACTCATGTCCATTGAGTTGGTGGTGCCATTCAACCATCTCATCCTCTGTTGTCCCCTTTTCTTCCTGCCTTCAATCTTTCCCAACAGCAAGGTCCTTTCCAATGAGTCAGTTCTTCACATCAGGTGGCCAAAGTATTGGAGTTTCAGCTTCAGCATAAGTTCTTCCAGTGAATATTCACTACTGATTTCCTTGAGGATTGAATGGTTGGATCTCCTTGCAGTCCAAGGTACTCTCAAGAGTCTTCTCCAACACCACAGTTCAAAAGCATCAATACTTCAGTGCTCAGCTTTCTTTATTGTCCAACTCTCACACCCATACATGGCTACAGGAAAAACCATAGCTTTGAATAGATGGACCTTTGTCAGTAATATCTCTGCTTTTTAATATGCTGTCTAGGTTGGTCATAGCTTTTCTTTCAAGGAGCCAGTGTTTTTTAATTTCATGGCTGCAGTCACCATCTGGAGTGATTTTGGAGCACAAAAAAATAAAGTCTGTCACTGTTTCCATTGTTTCCCCATCTATTTGCCATGAAGTGATGGGACCAGATGCCATGATCTTAGTTTTTTGAATGTTGAGTTTTAAGCCAGCTTTTTCACTTTCCTCATTTACTTTCATCAAGGAGCTCTTTAGTTGCTATTGAAGTTTCATCAACATGGATTGAACTTCTTGAGCAGAAAAGACCTTTCAGCAGAACTGTAAATCTTCCTCCTTTTTCAGAGGACAAGACAGGTTCAAAGTAGCTTGTTCCTATGATGAATGAACTTACTGAATCTACAATAAATAGCAATCAAATAACACTACTGTGATATTTTAGATATGTCTCTAATGCTGCAGCCTTGCTAAGCAAAGAATATATGTCTAAAAATTAGACAGACTACAGCTTAATAGCATTTTCATTAGTCTACAAAAATCATCATCAATTTCTCACACTCATGGGGTGGAGGAAAATATGGAGGTGACTAATTCCTATCTACTGTAGCAGGTACTTGATAAAAATATTTGTTCAATAAAAAGGAATACATTTCCATAATTTAAACATTTAATTGATTAGCATGTTAAGTGCCATGGGACATTACTCATCTTTCACTTTTCCCCTAGTGTTTAATTAGCACAGGGATCAACCTGTGTTAAGTCTGACCACCACTGTGGTGTGTCCTGAAGTGGCTTCTAGGCCCTCTAGGATTTTCCTTTATGCTTGTCAGTAAAAACATTCTGTCTGCCTGAAGATACACAGGACTGCACTAGGAAATTGAGTGGATGACCTAAAAAACTTTACTGTCTATTTAAGGACACAAGTATTACCATCCATATATAAAAAAATTGTCTTCTGTCTTTCCCATGACAACTTTTCATGTGGAGTCATTTAATTCAAGTTGCTTTCTTTTTATTAAACAGATTCTTCTAAGGAATTATACAAAGGTTTCAATTTTATAAGTCTGTGTATTTTAAAAAGTTTTTCAAATAAAATAGGAATAGACCCCTTTGAAAGTACATGCTAAAAGTTGTGTCCTTCTGAAACAATCTTTCTTCTTTTTAATGGTTCTCTCACTGCTGAAATTACAATAATTGCTCTGGTTAACTTTCACACTTCTATGTTTAAGTCAACTGGATAAAAAATACATATTTTTTTCTAAAGCAAAGTTTGTTCTTATGTCACTTTTCTCATGATGAAGCAATTTCTTTTCTACCATATCCAAGAAAATTAGTGTCTTCATATTTGCTACTTGATCTTCCCTATTGGTTCAGATGGTAAAGAATCTGCCTGCAATGAAGGAGACTCAAGTTTGATCCCTGAGTCAGAAAGATCCCTTGGAGAAGGGAATGTCAACCCATGCCAGTATTCTTGCCTGGAGAATTCCATGGACAAAGTAGCCTGGTGAGCTACAGTTCACGGAGTTGCAAAGAGCTGACAAGAGCAAATAACACACACACACACACACACACAAACGCACATCTTACTTCAAAGTCACAGTCAGTTGGGTCCCTCTTTGGTATAAAAAGCATGCTATTTCTCCATTTCAAAAATACTTCTGTCTTACGTTATTTTCCTTCTATCTCTGCTGCCTGATAAGAATGACCTGAAATCTTGATTCAAGCAAAGGTATTCAAGGTTTAACCCTGCACAAGGGAGCCACCAAGAAGCCCACTTGAAGGGGATTGTCTTCCTCTTTAGCACAAAGGGACCATCTGCTCACCAAGTTGTGCATCAGTAGATTTGCATCTGTCCAGAATGAAAAGCCTTTTTTAGCTTGCAGAAATATCCCTTTTCCTAGAACTTCAGGTCTAGTTGTGATATTTACTGGAGTTACATGTAGGTAGGGAACTTTACAGCAAGCAAATAGAAATTTATTTTGGCTAACTTATGAAGCAGTAATGGAATTTGTTTGAAAACATACTGCTGTAGCTTACAGGATTATGGAATACTAAGGCTTTCAGAAAGACAGACACCTGTGCACCACTGCAGTGGCAGCAGCACACAAAAAAAGAAAAACAAAAAACGAGGAGAGCACAGTTAGCTAACAGCTAATGTTTTCCTTCTTTCTTCATAGCTCTAGTTTCAGATTCTCTGGGAGATTATGGTTGACCTTGTTACCAAAAGAATTAGGAAGACATAGTGAGTAAATTAGAATAATAAGGCTCAGATCATGAATGCCTTATTACAAAATCAGACTTAAATAGAAGAAAGTAGGGAAAACCACTAGATCATTCAAGTATGACCTAAGCCAAATCCCTTACAATTATACAGTGAAAGTGATAAATTGATTCAACGGATTAGATCTGATAGACAGAGTGCCTGAAGAACTATGGATGGAAGTTCATGACATTGTACAAAAGGCAGTGATCAAGACCATCCCCAAGAGAAAGAAATATAAAAAGGCAAAATGGCTGCCTGAGAAGGCCTTACAAATAGCTGAAAAAAGAAGAGAAGCTAAAGGCAAAGGAGACAAGGAAAGATGTACCTATCTGAATGCAGAGTTCCAAAGAATAGCAAAGAGAGATAAGAAAGTCTTCCTCAGTGATCAATGCAAAGAAATAGAGGAAAACAATAGAATGGGAAAGACTAGAAAGCCTTTGACTTCTGGATGGCATCACTGACTCAATGGATGTGAGTCTGAGTGAACTCCGAGAGATGGTGATGAACAGGGAGGCCTGGCGTGCTGCGATTCATGGGGTCGCAAAGAGTCGGACACAACTGAGCGACTGAACTGAACTGAACTGAGAGATCTCTTCAAGAAAATTAGAGATACCAAGGGAATATTTCATGCAAAGATGGACACAATAAAGAACAGGAATGGTATGGACCTAACAGAAACAGAAAATGTTAAAAGAGGTGGCAAGAATACGCAGAAGAAATATATAAAAAGAGATCTTCATGACCCAGATAACCACGATGGTGTGATCACTCACCTAAAGCCAGACATGCTGAACTGCAAGGTCTAGTGAGCCTTAGGAAGCATCACTATGAACAAAACTAGTGGAAGTGATGGAATTCAAACTGAGCTATTTCAAATCCTAAAAGATGATGCCGTGAAAGTGCTGCACTCCATATGCCAGCAATTTGGAAAACTCAGCAGTGGCCAATCAACTTGAAAAGGTCAGTTTTCATCCCAATTCCAAAGAAAGGCAATGCCAATGTTCCAACTACTGCACAACTGGACTCATCTCACACACTAATAAAGTTATGTTCAAAAAATCTCCAAAGCAGGCCACAACAGTACATGAACTAAGAACTTCCAGATGTTCAAGCTGGATTTATAAAAGGCAGAGGAACCAGAGATCAAATTGCTAACATCCAATGGATCATAGAAAAGCAAGAGTGTTCTAGAAAAAAATCTATTTCTATTTTATTGACTATACCAAAGCCTCTG
Organism: Cephalophus harveyi; assembly: GCA_006410635.1. Lineage (NCBI taxonomy): Eukaryota > Metazoa > Chordata > Mammalia > Artiodactyla > Bovidae > Cephalophus > Cephalophus harveyi. Next base: position 79,591 of record SJYT01008458.1, on the reverse strand, counting down.
AGTATGCTGATCACAACAAAGTGTGGAAAATTCTTCAAGAGATGGGAATGCCATACCACATGACCTGCATCATGAGAAATCTGTACGCAGGTCAAGAAGCAACAGTTAGAACTGGACATGGAACAATGAATTGGTTCCAAATTGAGAAAGGAGTGCATCAAGGCACATCACAATACAGTGATGCGTTGTCACCTTGTTTATCTAACTTATATACAGACTGCATCATGCAAAATGCCAGGCTGGATGAAGCACAAGCTGGAATCGAGACTGCTGAGAGAAATATCAATAACTTCACACACACAGATGACACCGCTTTTATGGCAGAAAGCAATGAACTGAAGAGCCTCTTGATGAAAAGAGAGTGAAAAAGCTGGCTTAAAACTCAGTATTCATAAAACTAAGACTATGGCATCTGGGCCAATCACTTCATGGCAAACAGATGGGGAAACAATGGAAACAGTGACTTTATTTTCTTGGGCTCCAGAATCACTGCAGCTGGCGACTGCAGTCTTGAAATCAAAATATTCTTGTTCCTTGGAAGGAAAGCTATGACCAACATAGACAGCATATTAAAACACAGAGACATTGCTTCAATGACCAAGGTCCTTCTAGACCAAGCTATAATTTTTCCAGTAGTCATGTGTGGATGTGAAAGTTGGACCATGAAGAAAGCTGAGCATCAAAGAACTGATGCTTTTGAAATGTGGTGTTGGGAAATGTGTGTTGAGAGTCCCTTGGACAACAAGGAGATCAAACCAGTCAGTCTTCAAGGAAACCAGTCAGTATTCAAGTCTTCTGAATATTCATGGGAAGGACTGATGCTTAAGCTGAAACTCCAATACTTTGGCCATCTGATGGAAAGATCTGACTCATTGGAAATGACACTGTTTCTGGGAAAGACTGAAGGCAGGAGGAGAAGGGGTCAATAGAGGATTAGATGGTTGGATGGCATCACCGACTTGATGGACATGAGTTTGGTCAAACTCTGGGATCTGGTGATGGACAGGGAAGCCTGGTGGGCTTCAGTCCATGGGGTTACAAAGAGTCAGAGACGACTGATAACTGAACTGAACTGAAGTGTCACAGAATGAATATATGCAGATTATTTCTCCTTCAAGTGAGTTGGTTCATTGCCTAACTGAAGAGTATGGTTTGCAACCAGCATTCTGATATTAATTATCATCTCCTGGTCCACCTCAGCTTATGAGACCCTCAGAAGTGACCATGATGTACAGTGGCAAGCAAAAATCTTTCCAAAAGGAAGAGCTTTTTTTTGCTACAACTGGGCATCCACTTTCTGTGGAAGAAATGGTGGAAGACTAGAATATATTCATGGAAAGTTATGAATGGAAAGTTTTTCTGGCCAAGGACCTAGAATAAAATGATTGGAAGATCAGAACAAAAAAGTCTGGATAAGAGACATATGGATGGACCTATGGGAGCAAAATTGTGAAGATTTTTATTTTACCTCTCAATATCAACTAAGTACACAACATAATTTATTATTATCATGGGCCATCCATGGTCAGGCTTCCCAGGTGATGCTAGAGGTAAAGAACCCATCTGCCAATGCAGGAGATATAATAGATGTGGGTTTGGTCCCTGGGTTGGGCAGATCTCCTGGAGGAGGGCATGACAACCCACTCCCATTCTTGCCTGGAGAATCCCATGGACTGAGCCTGGAGGGCTACCAAGGGCTCAGTCCATAGGATCACAGAGAGTTGGACACAACTGAAGCAGCTCAGCACATTCCTGGTCACACCTGATTGGTCATACCTCACAACAAAGGAGGAGCTGGAGTGGTTCCTGAGCTTGGGATCCATTGATTGTTTCATATACATCAATCAGAAGCAACATCATACATGAAGAAACAACTGAAGTTCCAACTAGAAGGCACACTCTGGAAGTGTGGCACTCTGTCTTCTAGGAATCACAATCCTCTGCTTAGCATTGAGTCTCCAGTAGGAAGAACAGACAGGGGTAAGAATCAAGGGATGGAAGTGGAAGTGTCCCCAGTGAGTATCTTCCTCAATTCTTAACAGAAGATTTTGTGCTTCTCATTCTCTCAACTCTTGGCTCTACAGTATTGGAGACCCTGGTTCACAAAGAGATAGATACACTCTTGCCACAGTCACAGCAAGCTAAATCTATGAATACCACCTTGCACTGTGAACTCTGATGTCTATGGGCAAGCCACCAGAAGAGGAGTCACTATGTTAGTGTACCACTGAATATGATCAGCAGGAGAAGGTAGGACAGCTGTTATGCAATGGGCAGTAAAGAATAGTAATGTAATACAAGTTATCCAGTTGAGTGACTCTGGGTACTTTCTTTCCCAACTGCAACTGTGAATGAATAAGTGCAAGACATTAACCTGAAAGGAACGTACTTTCCAGGAACTCAGATCCCTGAAGAATTAGGATCTGGATGGACACAAAATGGACATGCCTGACAGGCTACAGTCCATGGGATCACAAAGAGTTGGACACAACTGAGCACACACACACACACACACACACACACACACACAGCCTCTTGAAGCCCCTGCTCCATTCTCTTCCTCCTTTATGCTTTTGCAGATGTTACTTCTCTATAAACCTGTTCCTGTTCTGCTGCTAATTCGCTTCAGTCGTGTCGGACTCTGTGTGACCCCATAGACAGCAGCCCAGCAGGCTCCCCCGTCCCTGGGATTCTCCAGGCAAGAACACTGGAGTGGGTTGCCATTTCCTTCTCCAATGCATGAAAGTGAAAAATGAAAGTGAAGTCGCTCAGTCGTGTCCAACTTTTAGCAACCCCATGGACTGCAGCCCACCAGGCTCCTCCGTCTATGGGATTTTCCAGGCAAGAGTACTGGAGTGGGGTGCCATTGCCTTCTCCTCTCTGTTCTAAATGCATCTAAAGATCAGCCTCTATAGGACCCAGCTGACATACCACTAAAATCCTTTCCTATTTCTTTTTAAAGAAATTTCCACAAGCAAAGTATAAGTCAGAATAAGATAATTTTGTCTCCCAAGAAACTAGTTCCTGTTAGAGTGCCACACATTCTGATCTCGTATCTTGGTTTAGCTGGCAAACAATTTCAAATTTTTCAAAATTCTCCATACAACTTTTAGAACTTAGGGTGACTCACCCTGCATCAGCATAGAAGCATTATATTCATTTTAAGTGTCCATTGTAATGTTTACAAACTGTAGCCACCCAATAACAATATAAAAGGATCATATTTATCAGCTGATATTGCAGTATTGCCAAAGCTCAAATATGCACCCATGCTTTCCTTTTCTCTGATCTTTTGAAAGTACTTTTTGAGAACACATAAAATAAAATTTACATCCAAGCATTACTTATGGCTGATTCTGAGTTATCTCACATCCTACAATAGTTTCTATTGTAGTAGAAAGAACTCAAGATTTTAGTCAATTCACCTCTGTTGAAACTTGGATTTGTCTCCTATGCAAGCTGCCCATTCCAGTATTCTTGCCTGGAGAATTCCATGGACAGAGGGCTACAATCCATGGGGTCACAAAGAGTCGAACATGACTTAGTGACTAAACTACCACCATTCTTCTTTTATAACTGGGAAAGTTAAACTCTTTTTTTCTTAACTTTCTCCTTTGTAAAATGGAACAGTTATAATAACTACCTTAAGTTTTTCCTTAAAAGACTCATAATGTATATAATGTAATCAGGGTATCTGAATCTCAATCAAGAAATTGTCTTTTCCAGAAGTTATAGTAGCTAATTAAGGTGCAAAATCTGGAAGAGGAAAGAGACTGTAATTTGTTTAACATCTAATACAGATAATGTTCTTGGTTATTTGTATTATGTTTATAATTTCATTCTTTAATCCACATACTAACTTTGTAAGTTAACCGTATATATTCTTATTTTATGGTGCTCCCTGGTGGCTCAGATGGTAAAGAATCTGTCTGCAATGCAGGATACCTGAGTTCAATTCCTGGGTCAAAAAGATCCCCTGGATAAGGGAATTGCTATCCAATCCAGTATGCTTGCTTGGAGAATCCCATGGTTAGAAGAGCATGGCAGGCTGCAGTCCATATGGTCACAAAGAGTCAGACATGACTTAGTGACTAAACAGCCACCTTATTTTGTAGTTGCAAAAGCATCGGTTTCTGAAAGGTAAAACAACTAGCCCAATATGATATGGCTCATAATTAGCAAGGATGAGGATGTTATAGAATTACCAATAGAGCCATTAATAAGAGATCGATTGCTCAAAGTAAATGCTAACACTAGTGCTAGACTGAAGTATGCTGCCTTGTCTCTTCTCTGCCCTGCTGTTGTGATGAACCAATGCTTTCACAGTGTGTTTTCTATGAAAAGTAGACTGAGTTTTTTAAGCAGCAACTTGCTTGTGGATTTGAAGGTAAGGGAGTGAGTGAGTGATTTATTACAAAATTTTATTGTTTTTAAATATACACAAAATATAAAAATAACTTGAAAAGATGAATACTTTGGAAATCTTACTGGATCTACTTTCATGATCAGATGTAACTTTTTGTTTTTAGCAAATAGCCTGCTAATAGTGGCTGATGAGATGATGCTTCCTTCCATAGCAATGTAATTGCAGTTCCTAGAAAGTGCCAAGCTCAGTCAGATCTTTCCCTCTGCACATGGCTCACATCTGTGATTTCTCCTTGGAAAGACCTTTTCTCACTTATTTGTCCAGACAAGATTCATTCCTACTTCAATACCACATCCACACCTCTTAGAAACATTCCCTGGAATAATACCTTGCCTCTGCTTCCCAAGTGAAGTGAAAGTGTTGGTTGCTCAGTTGTGTCTGGCTCTTTGTGAATCCATGGACTGTGGCCCACCAGGCTTCTGTGTCCATGGAATTCTCCAGGCAAGAATACTGGAACAGTTAGTCATTCCCTTCTGGGTAGGGTGGGACTGAACTCAGGTGGCCTGCATTGCAGGCAGATTGTTTACTATCTGAGCCACCAGAGGAGCCCATTCAAACACAATAATTGGGGCTAGTGCCTTTCTTGCAGCATATTTTTACTATAATCCAATTTGATGAATTGTGTGGTTGGAAGACAGGAGAAATCAGAGTAAGTAGATGCTTACTAAAATGTATTGAGGGGCCTTCCCTGGTGGTCCAGCGGTTAAGACTCCTCAGTTCCAATACAGGGGGCACTGGTCTGATCCCTGCTCAAGGAACTAAGATCCCACATGCCACACAGAGTGGCTAGAAAAAAAAAATAAAAATTTTTTTAAAATTAGTAAAATGTATTGGAGGATGGGAGAATGACCCATTACCACTGAAATTAGCTAAGACTGGCTGGACTATCAAATGCAGTGATCTTGAGCTGTGTTCTGTCAGTGTTTCACTCAAATCACTGCAGATCTGTTTTCCATTTCTGTGTATTCCTCTCTTCGTTTACTATTTTGTGTTTCTAAAGTCCTGCACTTGCCCCTCTTCAGATGACTGTTCAAGACTCCTCTGCCTGTATTACCAAAAACACCAACACATGGGGAGGTTGTGAATTTCTCATCTTCCTCCATCATAGCCCTTGGCAGAGACAGATTGGAACCACTGAAATGGGAAAGCCCAATTCCCTTGCCTTTACTCAGGACAGGACCTTAGAGGACCAGCCTGAGGCTAAGACTTTCCTCTTAAATCACCATCTGGCTCTTTTCCTTCCTTGTCTAGCTCAGATGATTCTGTTATTGGTTTCTTCCAGGAAAGCTTCAGTTATAAAGCACTTGCATGTGAAATATATCTCAAAGGTCTGCTTATGGGAAATCCATCTTGAAGACATTAAAGGGCAATTTCAATTAATTGTTTATTTTATCAAAACAATTTTCACATAAAGATTCAACACAACAGAATTGGTTCATACTGAAAATTGGCATGGCGACCCCCTTCCTCCCTAATTCCCTTTTCCTGGACACAATGGCTATTGCTCTGTATTTTCTTTCATATCACTAAATAACTACTGCTCTTATTTTACACATCAGATCTTAGCAATGATTCACTTCCTGGAAGTTGAAAAAATTAGGAAATAACTCACATGCTCATATGTAACTTCCCCATCGTCATCCTCTCAATAGGGTCTTTCGATTGTTTGTTTTGTTTTTTAATTTTGTTTTTGATGTGGACCCTCTCTAAAGTCTTTATGAAATGTGTTACAACATTGCTTCTGTTTTATGGTTTTTTTTTTTCTTTTTGGCTGCAAGGCATATTAACTCACTGATCAGGGATTGAACTGGAACCTCTACACTGGGAGGCAAAGTCTTAACCACTGGAGCACAAGGCACAACCCTGTTCATTTTGTTTTTAATTCATGCTTATATCTTGGTCATGTTACAACTTCAAGCAAGGAATTTAAGCTGTCATCTATCTCTTAAAATTTTTCAAGATCTTCATTTATAGAATCCCTTTTTTTTTTTCCAAATGAAATCCTTTCCAGAGCCTTTCTTATGTTCCAATTTAGACTTTCAGGTCTGCTACACAGCTGTCATCAAAGGCTTTACTTTTCTTGGCTCTTGAGTCTATCTCTTCCTTTTAATTAGATCAGTCTCTTACCTTGCCAGGATATATCGTTGAGTAAGTTCCTAAGTGTGAACAAGGCCAATTCTTTGTGTCTTTTCATGATGAAAGTGCCTTTATCTAGTCTCCAATAAGGCTACTTTATTGTAGCTTGCCAAACTGTTCTAGTCTAGGTTGAAAATCTTTTTCTTTCATAATTCTCAAAATATTTTTTTCATTGTCTTCCTACATTCTTGTTACTAAGAAAAAGGTCTAGTCCACGTATATTTCAGAGCTTTGTAACATCTTTATTTTTTTTTTTTTCTGTTTTGTTACTTTTAAAGCCTTTACCTTATACTGTAATTTAAAATCCATACATCTAGATTTCTGTTTTTATTTTTATTTTTTCAGGTAGTTTTCTTTTTTTTTTTCTTATTTTATTTTCTTGTATATTTTTGAGATTAGTTGTTTGTCAGTTGCTTCATTTGTTATTATTTTCTCCCATTCTGAAGGCTGTCTTTTCACCTTGCTTATAGTTTCCTTTGTTGTGCAGAAGCTTTTAATTTTAATTAGATCCCATTTGTTTATTTTTGCTTTTATTTCCAGTATTCTGGGAGGTGGGTCATAGAGGATCCTGCTGTGATTTATGTCGGAGAGTGTTTTGCCTATGTTCTCCTCTAGGAGTTTTATAGTTTCTGGTCTTACATTTAGATCTTTAATCCATTTTGAGTTTATTTTTGTGTATGGTGTTAGAAAGTGATCTAGTTTCATTCTTTTACAAGTGGTTGGCCAGTTTTCACAAATCGCAGGCTCAACCAAATCTGCGCCTCTGAGGGCTACCTGAGAGCCGCGCCTGAGCGGCTTAGACCGGGGAGGTGCATTCAGACTAGGTACGGTCTCAGACGGTTCCCGGCAAAGCAACATAGAGCCTGAGCATTCTGTGCCATGTACAGGGGCATGCCCAGCGTGGCTAAGACACTGCGAGCACACGCCAGTGTTATTTGTTTGCAGCATCCCTCCCTCCCCACAGCGCGACTGAACAAGTGAGCCTAAAAAAAAAAAAGAAAAAGTGTCCATCACTGCCCCCCTTATGTCAGGGCGGAAATCAGACACTGAAGAGACCAGCACACAGAAGAAGCTAAACAGAGGGAACCGCCTTGGAAGTGACCCCACATTGCCCACAACATCAGAGAAAGTCCCAGAAATATCTTTACTATTTTTACGACGACTTTTTGTTGTTGTTGTTGATATTGTTGTTTGATTGTCTGTTCTTCTTCTTCTCCTTTTTTTTAACTTTTAAAAATTTTTAAGTCCTCTATTGCTCCTTTAATTTTAATTTTTGTAACCTACTATCGCTTTTCAAAAAAAAAGACCCTATTTTTAAAGCAAACGCTATATATATATATATATATTTGTGGCTGTTGTTGTTTTTTAATAATTCTTGTGACTTTTTTTTTTCTTCTTGTTCTTCTTCTTTTCTTTTATATTGTATTTTTGAAAATCCAACCTCTACTCTAGATTTTTAATCTTTGCTTTTTGGTATTTGTTGTTAATTTTGTACATTTAAAAACCCAATCTTCAGTACCCAATTTTACCTGAGAGCGAGATTACTGGTTTGACCACTCTCTCCTCCTTTGGACTCTCCTTTTTCTCCACCAGGTTGTCTCTGTCTCCTACCTCCCCCTTCTCTTCTCTACCCAACTCTGTGAATCTCTGTATGTTCCAGACGGTGGAGAACACTCAGGGAACTGGCTACTGGCTGGATCTGTCTCTCTCCTTTTCATTTCCCTCTTTAATCCTCCTGGCCACCTCTGTCTACTTCCTCCCTCTCCTCTTTCCTGTATAACTCCATGAACATCTCTGAGCTGTCCAGACTGAGGAGCACACATAAGGAAGTGATTACTGGCTAGCTTGCTCTCTCCTCTTTTGATCCCACCTCATCTCATTCCAGTCACCTCTAACTACCCCCTCCCTCTTCTCTTCTCCATGTAACTCAGTGAACCTCTCTGGGTGTCCCTCAATGTGGAGAAACTTTTCATCTTTAACCTAGGTGTTTTATCATCGGTGCTGTATAGATGGAGAAGTCTTGAGGCTACTGTAAAAATAAAACAGAAAACCAGAAGCAGGAGGCTTAAGTCCAAATCCTGAGAACATCAGCGAACTCCTGAATCCAGGGAACATTAATTGATAGGAGCTCATCAAATGCCTCCATACCTACACTGAAACCAAGCACCACCCAAGGGCCAACAACTTCCAGAGCAAGACTAACACACAAATTCTCCAGCACAGGAACACACCCCTGAGCTTCAATATACAGGCAGCTCAAGTTACTCCAAAACCATAGACATCTCATAACTCTTTACTGGACACTTCATTGCACTCCAGAGAGAAGAAATCTAGCTCTACCCACCAGAACTCCGACACAAGCTTCCCTAACGAAGAAACCTTGACAAGCCACTGATACAACCCCACCCACAGCAAGGACACTCCATAATAAAGAAAACTCCACAAATTTCCAGAATACAGAAAGGCCACACCAAACACAGCAATATAACCAAGATGAAGAGACAGAGGAATACCCAGCAGATAAAGGAACAGGGGAAATGCCCACCAAACCAAACAAAAGAGGAAGAGATAAGGAATCTACCTGAGAAAGAATTCCAAATAATGATAGTGAAAATGATCCAAAATCTTTAAATAAAAATGTTTTTTTTTTATTTTTTATATATATCTTGCTCAGCACTCATATACTTTTCATTTGAATGACCATGTATTCTTTCAGATATGAAAGATTTTCTTAAACAGTATCTTCAGTAATTTTTTCTCACATTACTTTTTCTATTCTCTCTGGAAAATCCATCTGTTCAGGTCCTCTTTGTTTTTCATCTCTTCCTTGATACTATATACAATTTTTGTTCTATTTTCTGGGACATTTCTTCATGTTAGTTTTCTGTCTGCTCTAATGTTTACTTTATTTTGACAATGATAATTTTAATACCTAGTTCTGTAATTTCTCTGTTTCCAAAGGCAGGGTCTCCAACCACTGGGATTTAATGCCTCGTGATCTGAGGTGAAGCTGATGTAATAATAATAGAAATAAAGTGCACTATAAATGTAATGCATTTAAGTTCAATTCAGTTCAATCACTCAGTCATGTCGGACTCTTTGCGACCCCATGGAATGCAGCACACTAAGCTTCCATGTTCATCACTGACACCTGGAGTTTACCCATACTTGTCTCCATTGAGTCAGTGATGCCACCCAGCTATCTCATCCTCTGTCATCCCCTTCTCCTCCTACCTTCAATCTTTGCCAGCATCAGAGTCTTTACAAATGAGTCAAATCTTCACATCAGATGCCAAAGTATTGGAGTTTCAGCTTCAGCATCAGTCCTTCCAATGAATATTCAGGATTGATTTCCTTTAGGATGGACTGGTTGGATCTCCTTGCTGTCCAAGGGACTCTAAGGAGTCTTCTCCAACCCCACAGTTCAAAAGCATCAATTCTTTGGTGCTCAGCTTTCTTTATGGTCCAACTCTCACATCCATATGTGACTACAGGAAAAACCATAGCTTTGAATAGATGGACCTTTGTTGGCAAAACAATGTCTCTGCTTTTTAATATGCTGACTAGGTTGGTCATAACTTTTCTTACAAGGAGCAAGCATCTTTTAATTTCATGGCTGCAGTCATCTGCAGTGATTTTGGAGCCCAAGAAAATAAAGTCTGTCACTGTTTCCATTGTTTCTCCATCTATTTGCCATGAAATGATAGAACCGGATGCCATGATCTTAGTTTTTTGAATGTTGAATTTCAAGCCAACTTTTTCACTCTCGTCTTTCACTTTCATCAAGAGGTTCTTTAGTTCTTTTTTGCTTTCTGCCTTAATATTTTCAATATCTGCCTTAATATCTGCCACTTTCTTCTTAATATCTTTGTAAGGGTGTTGTCATCTACAAAGTTGAGATTATTGATATTTCTCCTGGCAATCTTGATTCCAGCTTGGGCTTCATGCAGTCCAGCATTTCTCCTGATGTACTCTGCATATAAGTTAAATAAGCAGGGTGACAATATACAACCTAGACATACTCCTTTCCCGATTTGGAAAGTCTGTTGTTCCATGTCCAGTTCTAACTGTTGCTTCTTGACCTACATACATATTTCTCAGGAGGCAGGTCAGGTGGTCTGGAAATTCCCATTTCTTGAAGAATTTTCCACAGTTTCTTGTGATCGACACAGTCAAAGGCTTTGGCATAGTCAATAAAGCAGAAGTAGATGTCTCTCTGGAACTTTCTTGCTTTTACAATGATCCAGAGATGTTGGCAATTTGCTTTCTGGTTCCTCTGCCTTTTCTAAATCCAGGTTGAACATCTGGAACTTCACAGTTCATATATTGTTGAAGCCTATCTTGGAAAACTTTGAGCATTACTTTGCTAACATGTGAGATGAGTGCAATTGTGTGGTAGTTGGAACATTGTTTGGCATTGCCTTTCTTTGGGATTGGAATGAAAACTGACATTTTCTAGTCCTGTGGCCACTGCTAAATTTTCCAAATTTGCTGGCATATTGAGTGCAACATTTTCACAGCAACATCTTTTAGGGTTTGAAATAGTTCAACTAGAATTCCATCACCTCCACTAGCTTTGTAGTGATGCTTCCTAAGACCCATTTGACTTTGCATTCTAGGATATCTGGTTCTAGGTGAGTGATCACACCATTGTGGTTATCTGTCAATTTTTTCTTCTGTATATTCTTTCCATCTCTTCTTAATATCTCCTGCTTCTGTTAGGTCTATACTGTTTCTGTCCTTTATAGAGCCCATCTTTGGATAAAAAGGGCTTCCCTGGTGTCTCAGACAGTAAAGCATCTGCCTGCAATGTGGGAGACCTGAGTTCTATTCCTGGGTTGGGAAGATCCCCTGGAGAAGGAAATGGCAATTCACTGTAGCACTCTTGCCTGGAAAATCCCATGGATGAAAGCCTGATAGGCTACAGTCCATGGGGTCACAAAGAGTCGGGCATGACTGAGTGGCTTCACTTTGGATGAAATGTTCCCTTGGTATCTCTAATTTTCTTGAACAGATCTCTAGTCCTTCCCATTCTACTATTTTCCTCTATTGCTTTGCATTGATCACAGAAAAAGGCTTTCTTGTCTCTCCTTGCTATTCTTTGGAACTCTGCATTCAAATGGGTATATCTTTCCTTTTCTTCTTTGCCTTTCCCTTCTCTTCTTTTCTCAGCTATTTGTAAGGCCTCTTCAGGCAATGATTTTGCCTTTTTTCATTTCTTTTTCTTAGGAATGATATTGATTCCTGTCTCCTGTACAGTGTCACAAACCTCTGTCCATATTTCATCAGGCACTCTGTCTATCAGATCTAATCCCTTGAAGCTATTTCTCACTTCCACTGTATAATCATAAGGGATTTGATTTAGGTCATATCTGAATGGTCTAGTGGTTTCCCCTACTTTCTTCAATTTCAGTCTGAATTTGGCAATAAGGAGTTCATGATCTGAGCCACAGTCGGCTCCCGGTCTTATTTTCACTGACTGTATAGAGCTTCTCCATCTTTGGCTGCAAAGAATATAATCAATCTTATTTTGGTATTGACCATCTGGTGATGTCCATGTGTAGAGTCTTCTCTTGTGTTGTTGGAAGTGGGTGTTTGCTATGACCAGTGCATTCTCTTGGCAAAACTGTGTTAGCCTTTGCCCTGCTTCATTCTTTACTCCAAGTCCAAATTTACCTGCTACTCCAGATATTCTGGTATGGGGTTTGATTCTAAATGCTTTTCACCCCTCCTACTATCTTTCTGGGATTCTCCTTTGCCCTTGCACGTGGAGTATCTTCTGAAAGTTGCTCCAGTGTCCTGCAGCTGCTGCTCCATTTGTGGGTGTGACTGGTGATGCAAGTAAAGTCCGATGCTGTAATGCACTTGAATCATCCCAAAACTCGTCCATGGGGAAACTGATTTTCATAAAACTGTTTTCTGGTACCAAAAAGTCTGGAGACTGCTCTTTTAAGATCCTGTTCTTGTCTGTAGATAAAATGTGTACATTTCCCTGAGACGATTTTTCTTTGGCTCTTTTTCTTTCACTTTGTTTATTTATAAGCTTCTTTCATCTTGTAGGATTTCTCAAAAATTCTGCAGATCCCTCACTTTAGATTTATATCCCTCATTTTAATTTACATTTGGAGCAATAGAGAGTTAAAGTTAAAGTTAAAGTTGCTCCAGTGAGCAAAAGTTACTCACTGTTTATAAACAGGATGTTAGCAGTCAGACTCGGGTGCAGCTTGCCTTTGAGCCGAGAGAGCTCTTAATATCAGGTTAAGGGGAGTAATCCTCATGGGATCTTTGTTCTCTTCAGACATTAAGTTCATGTCTGAGCAGATTGTGCAGGAGAACATTTTGTCTAGACATAGATATCAGACTTCAGGATTTGTTCTCCGTGCTCCCATGGAATCTTAGCTCAGATGGGATGTATGTTCTATTAGATGCATGATTTAAGCCTGAATGCTCATTCTGGTCCACACTATAGCCTGATTTCTAAATGTAAAACTCTGCCTATAGGCACGTTCCCTCTTTGACTATAGCCCCTGTTCTCCTGGTCAATTTTGAGGCTGCAGCTCTCAATACCATGCTCTTTCTATCCTCCAATAATTGTTGGAATTTCCTGTCCGTGGATCATTCTTTTCCCATTCTCTTTGCCATAGTTTTATGCCATTTTATCAATTTCTTTAGTATTGTTTCCTGGAATATGAGACAGAGAAAGAAGGAGAAAGGTTACATGATGTGTAACCTTCTGCCATCTTTAACTTCTAGAAATGTACAGAGACTCCCATCTGTTATTCCTACTACTGATTCTAGTTTTGGTACTACTATTAACATGTAATTGGATCAAATATTTGTTCACAGTACCTTGTAATAGGCATGAACTCATAAACTTATTATGAGTTTTGTGTATCTCATTATTTAACTTAATTATCACGTTACCTTTATAGTTATTGCTGTCTCCATTACACATTCAAGGATATGGAGGTTTAGAAAAATTTCTTTCAGAGCTTGAATTTGAAGTTCTGTCTATCTGACCACAAAGGTCATAGTTATTCTTTTATGTTAGACTATAACTACTGTCTGCCTTCCAGCAGTTGGTGTTTATAGATTTGCTACTTTGTTTGTTTGCAATTTGCGGCATACTAACTGACATCATTTACAAAAAATGAAGGACATCTGTTGATTCAGTTTTTCCAGATGTTGTTATAGTTTTCTCTATAGTGACATTGTCTTTTCATGTTTTACCGGGGCTATATTTATATCAAATACCAAAAAACTGGAAATATATTCTCTGTGGGAATCTTTCACGTATGAAATGCATGATAAAATGCAAGGTGGAACTATATTTAACTATTCTGAACATTCCAATTACTAATAAACAAAACTCTGTAAGATGTAAGATACAAAGTTTTAAAGCAACTTTATGTTTTTTTTCCCCTCAGGCTGTAAATCTTATCAAAACATTTAATAATATTTAATTAAACAATATCTGGTTTGAGAGTATTTTATGGATGTGTTTTCTAGAAACATTGGCTTATATAATATCTAAATAGCTGATTCTTGCAATTTACTTGCTTTCTTTGGGTCTTGTAACATTAGCCCTTCTTGGAGTCTTATAATAAATATGTAGTTATTTTTAAGAATAAATGTTGAGCTTCAAAGCAAGAAGACACTTTCTATCCTTCTTTTGATGGTGATCTAGATTCAGAAGAAAGAAAAATAAAAGAAAAGCTTGAGGGACTAAGCAAAATAATTGTAATTATTAATTTAATTCTTAAATTATTATATTAATTTTCTACTGTGAAACTTAAATGTTTTTTCTAATATATTTTTTCAAATCCTTAGCTATGATCTGTGAACTCTTTAATCTCTGGCATTTTCATACTTCTCATTTTTAAGAGAGAACTGTAATAGATTATTGCCAACAAAGGTCCATCTAGTCAAGACTATGGTTTTTCCAGTGGTCATGTATGGATGTGAGAGTTAGACTGTGAAGGAAGCTGAGCACCGAAGAATTGATGCTTTTGAACTGTGGTGTTGGAGAAGACTCTTGAGAGTCCCTTGGACTGCAAGGAGATCCAACCAGTCCATTCTGAAGGAGATCAACCCTGGGATTTCTTTGGAAGGAATGATGCTGAAGCTGAAACTACAGCACTTTGGCCACCTCATGTGAAGAGTTGACTCATTGGAAAAGACTTTGATGATGGAAGGGATTGGGGGGCAGGAGGGGAAGGGGACAACAGAGGATGAGATGGCTGGATGGCATCACTGACTCGATGGACGTGAGTCTGAGTGAACTCTGGGAGTTGGTGATGGACAGGGAGGCCTGGCGTGCTGCAATTCATGGGGTTGCAAAGAGTCAGACATGACTGAGTGACTGAACTGAACTGAATAGCTACAAAATTTTTTTTCAAAAATTTTTTTTGTTAAAAACAGTAGTACAATACAAAATATATATAATTAACAAAGACATACTAATCAGCACTTGGAGCTTTACTCAATACTCAGTAAAACTTATATGAGAAAAGAATCTGAAAAAGAATAGGCATGTTTGCGTGTGTTGACGCCAAGTAGCTTCAGTCGTGTGACTCTGTGTTACACTACACTCTCCTCTGTCCATGGGATTCCCCAGGCGAGAATCCTGGAGTGGCTTGCCATGCCCTTTGCCAGGGGATCTACTTGACCTATGGATCAAACCCATGTCTCATGTCTCCTGCAATTGGCAATTGGATTCTTTACCACTAGTGCCACCTGGGAAGCCCAAAGATGTGTATATATAAAACTAAATCACTTTGCTGTACACCTGAAACTAACACATCATTTTAAATCAAATATACTCCAATATAATAAATAAATAATAAACCTTAAAGCCCCTGATATTATTCAAAAACCCAGTATATTTGAAAAATCAGATAAAAACAGAGCATCTGTGGTAGAAGCCCTGAGAGGTGGAACCTATAGAAGACTGAGTACAGTTCTTCAGCGTTCACTTCACTTCAAATGACAGCTTCAAGGCACCTCTCCTGAACAATTGCAAACTCTGGAAAACTGTATACATACATAGCATCTAAGGATGCTCCAGTCTCAACATTTAGAAAACATTTACAGAGTGATGAGTTTGGTGGCAAAGAGAGGACTTACCATCAGTGGAAATAGAGAAGTATGAAAGTGATTGCTCATGCTTCATTTTCATCATTTTTGGAGCTTTCTATAACTAAATCTACCTGTATTTCTCATTACCATATATAGCCTTTTGTATAAGATGTTCTAGGACCAAGGAATTTATGTATTTTCTCATAATGCCAGGGCCTCCTTGGTGGCTCTGCTGGTCAAGAATCTGCCTGCAATACAAGAGATCCTGGTTCAGATTCCTGAGTTGGGAAGATCTGATGAAGAAGGGATAGGGTAACCATTCCAGTATTCTTGCACTTTTCTGGTGGCTCAACTGATAAAGAATCCACCTGCAACGCAGGATATCCTGGTTTGATTCCTGGGTTGGGAAGATCCCCTGGAGAAGGGAATAGTATTCTGCCAGTATTCTGCCCTGGAGAATTCCATGAACTGTATAGTCCGTGGGGTCACAAAGAATCAGACATGACTGAGCGACTTTCACTTCACTTACACTTTTCATAATAACATGGCTAACAATTTTTGTAGTTTTACAAGCCATTGCAGGTAAAAGATCAAAAGCTCAAAAATAGAGCTTTTGGTCCCTCAAGAAGTCTATATTTTTGGTTCTGAAATCACAGACAAGATGATATTCAACACCAGACTTATTTAGCAATAGATTTCCATTCCACAGAAATCCTCTCACCTCTGATTTCCTTTTGCAGTTTTAACTGAGTCACTCAGGGCTTCCCAGGTGCATTAGTGATAAATAACCCATCTGCCAATGCAGGAGAACTAAGAGACATGGGTTTGATCCCTGGTCAGAGAATCCCATGGACAGAGGAACCTGGCAGGCTACAGTCCGCAGGGTCACAAAGAGTTGGATATGAGTGAAGCAATTTAGCATGCATGCACTCAGGGGAAATTTAAATATGCCTTTCTTTTAAGGCAATTTTCTTTTTGAAACTTTTCTGATATCAAGTATTATATTTCTTTCCTTCTAAATTCTATACTGTATTTAAAGTAATACCTCACACATGAAATGAGCTCCATCAATATCTGCCTTTGTTGGAAGAAAAGATGAGAGGGTATCATGATTGACAGAATTGCTTCTGTATGGAATTTCTGGTTTATACTTAGATTTATTTTGAACTCAGCAATATGATCTGGGTCATGAAAAATATCAGGTGAATGAATGGCAGAAAGTACAGTGATGAATAAATTATAGCAATTAAAAGTTAAACTCATCTATTTTTCTAGTAGTGTATCCTGAACTATAATTATAGTTTAAGACAAATGGTGGAATTATAAGCATGGTAAAAATAAATATGAAGCAGTGAAGTTGTTTGAAATATAGAAATGATTTTTAAGGTCTCTAGTATGAAAATCTTCTTTTAAGTTCACATGAGACATTTTGTAAAATAGTGTTTGGTGTTTAAAAGTTGCATTTCATTGAGCATGAAAATACACATGTTTCAGTTTGAAGTGGTAGTGTGCTGGGTTGAGTCTTTGGGGATTAGAGATCAAAGGAGGCACAAATCTGTTAAATGAAAAATGCAATAAAGCCTCAGTATAAAAATGAATATATCTTGATGCACTTCATAAGTTCTGAATCTTTTTGGGATGTAAGAAATTTTCCAGTCTCTCAAAAATTCATGTTGCAGAAGGCAATTTTATCTGAATCATAAATCTCTACATCAACTTTTCAGAGTTCCCAATTATCTAAATATTCATTCCTCCAGAGATAATAATGTATAGTTGGCAAACGTTTGAAAGAATCCCATTTTAAAAGTTGCATCTTAGAGGTGACAAAATAGTAGGTATAACATCTAATATAAATCATAACTTGATGCCAAAACAATGACGATTCAGAGCATTATCCACCCTCAAGGATGAGCATCTATAATCACACACCATAAAATGTATCATTAAGGCTTGTATTTTTTCATGATAATGTCAGCAAATCTCCAGATCTATATTGTCATAATAAGCTTGTCAGGGAGCTGCAAACTGAAACAGAAAATCTAGGGAAAGAAATAAGATTTCCTATAATTGTATTTTGCTATAAATTGAACACTGAAAATGAGAGGCTATTTATTTATTTTACTTCCTAGCATGTTTTCTGAAAATGCAAAGAAAACGTCAAACTATCTGCTCATACCTTGTATTTTATACAACAGTTCTCCACCGCTGGAAGAAACGGATCCTTGCCACCAGGCACAAAGCTCATTCCCATTGTTTTCTTATGTATGTAGGATATTCATGTTCATGCTCTGTCGTTTCAGTCGTGTCCAGTTCTTTGCAACCCCATGCACTGTAGCCTGCTAGGCACCTCTGTCATAGGATTTCCCAGGCAAGAATACAGGAGTAGGTTGCCATTTCCTCCTCCAGAGGATCTTTCCGACCTAGGGATCAAACCTGCATCTCCCAGTTCCTCTCAGAGATGCATTAAAATACATTTTTTTTAAAGTGCAGTTTCTAAAGTTGCTGCCTTCCCACTGACTAATCCTTGCCTTCAAAATGTAGGATATTAGACATCATAAAGAACCCAGACTGTTGTAAGTGACATAAAAGAGAACTGTGTAACTCAGTTTTCTGTCAACACCCATAACGTTGAGTCTGGGGGAAAGAGGATCCTCTATAAGCAAGTTTTTTTCCCCATTTCCCTGTGGGTATCAAGATTTCCTGGAGAGAAGCAAAAGTGCCTCCTGGAAAAATACTGAGGCTTCTTTCCTCCTTCTAGGAATCATGACAAACACTGTGTTGACAAATTGTTGCCTTAGGGCGTTTATATCAATTCAGTTGATTGCTATTGGTTATCTGTTAGAACTGTAATTTTTGTTCCACCTCTTTTTGCTGGAGTCACTATTTTGTTCTGACACTAATTTGAACCAGCTTCTCTCTCCATTTTCCTTTATTAAGTGTTGTAAGCATTCATGAAGAGGAAAAATATGCTTTCAGAAGAAAAAGAATTGTCTTTTCAATGTATGTTTAGTCACTGTCATGTACGACTCTTTGTGAGCCCATGGACTATAGCCCATCAGGCTCTTCCGTCCATGGAATTCTCCAGGCAAGAATAGTGAAGTGGGTTGCCATTCCCTTCTCCAGGGATCGAACCCAGGTATCCTGCTTTGCAGGTAGATTCTTTACCTTCTGAGCCATCAGGGAAGCAACTGTCTTTTCAATAGAAAGTTGAAATCTATGATATGCTAGAGAGTGTAAGGGTAAAATAAAAGCAAGGCACAACTTTTCCTCCACATGTGTTTAGTTTTAGTTGGAATCAAGGAAAATTTGAGTGTGAGAGAGCATTTGAGCTGAATCTAGAAAGATGTTATATGTTTCCAAGGGCTGCTGTAACAAAAAGAAAAAAATATCATATATTAATGTGTATGTATGGAATCTGGAAAAATAGTACTGATGAACCTATTTGCAGGGCAGGAGTAGACACAGATGTAGGGAAAGGACTTGTGGATATGGGGGTAGGGGAAGGAAAAGGTGGGATGAACTGAGAGAGTAGCATTGATACACATACACTACCACGTGTTAAAAAGATAGCCAGTATGATAGCTGATTCACGTTGTTGTACAGCAGAAATTAACACATTATAAAGCAATTATACTCCAATTAAAAATAAAAATAACAGAAATTAATTCTTACACTTCAGGCTATCATTCAAAATTAGGTGATCAGTTTAGAATTAAGGGTTTGGCAAGGCTTGTTTCCTCTTGGGGCCTCAGAGGGAGATTTTGTCCTGTGCATTTCTCCTAGCCTCAAGTAGATGCTGATATTCCTTGGCTTTTGGCAGCATAAATCCAATTTTTGTCTCCATCTGTGGCTATCTTTTTCCAGAAGTGGAGTGGAAAATGTAAGCTCTATCTAAGTGGACAGGGCATGTCACTTGTTTCGGTTGCATGTCACTTCATTCTTGTTTTGGTGAATGATGAGCAATTAGGCATGAAAGTCTAACCTCCAGATTTCAACTTAGAGCACAGGAACTCTGAGGCTCAGTTGGGTAGTAAGAATGGACCTGTTTTCTGCATCTGTAGCACTTTAAGTGTATATTTTTAGCTGTCATTTTCTCTTCTGAAAATCTCAATATGATTGCATATGATTTCTATTTTTAGAAGTTTGCTAATATTATTAGTCTTCTCCTGCTTTCTGATGTCCCCAAGCTCCTGTTCTAAACATTATTGCTATTATTATTGTTGTAGTTTCTATATGCTGTGCTGCTGTGCTCAGTCACTCAATCATGTCTGACTCTTTGTGACCCCATAAACTGTAGCCTACCAGGCTCCTCTGTCCATGGAATTCTCCAGGCATTAATACTGGAGTGAGTTGGCATTTCCTACTCTGGGAGTTATTTCAGACCAGGGATTGAACCCACGTCTCCTGCATTGGCAGGCAGATTACCATTGCACTACCTGAAATTTAATATACAAGACTTTTTTTTTGTAAAAATTAAGATGTTTTGCCATCTTGAACTAGCAGCCTGTGCTTATTTTATGAACGTCTCAACTTGTCACTAGTTTAGAAAATTTTCATGTGAAAATTTTTTTGCAACCACTTGACAAGGAACTTCGAGAAACCAATGACATATTTCTATCAAGCAGTCTTGTTTAAGTTTCTAAAACAGCTTTGTATGGTGTGTGTATGCTGAATATTTCAGATGGTAATTTAGAAATGATCATTAATACTATTTTTCCAACAACTATCAATGGGTGTTGAAAATATAGAATGCTAGGCAGCCTGGTGAACGTAAGGAGATGAGGGCTGAGAAGTCGTAGTCATATGTGTTATAGTCTTGCTCTCTCAATTACTATTTGACCTTTGGGAAATTCACTTCTTTCTGATGCTAAGCTTTCTTATCTATAAATGAAATTGGACTAGATCTGATGTTTTATGGTTTCATGGTTCTAAGATACTAGTAAATTCTCATAAGAAGAGATTCCAATACACCCAGACTTTCTTACATTTTCAACTGATTTTTAATGTTAACACAAAATCCTAGTGCTCTCATAGAAGAGAGTGTTAACACGCTCTGTCTTCAAGCTAGTTTTTTTTTTTTTCTGTTATAACTCTTTTAAAATAGATATCCTTTGCACATTCTGTTATATAAGTTCCAAAGACTGTAGAAGTAGAAGAAAATATGCAGAAGTCTCTAAAGTGGATCATACAAGTTATCTAGTCTTTTTGTACTCTGCCTCATAATAAATTTCAAATGTCTTAACATTAGGTACAGAATTCTTTCTGATTACTTACAACCATTGAAATCTATTGATTTCCTATCTGATCATCTTATTCTGTCCACAATGAAACCACACTTAAAATGAAATTCTCCAGACTTGCCCCACTCCAATACAGTTCACTGTTAAAGATGAACTTTCATAACCAGACCATTACTTGCTAATTTTCCACACATTTTCTTTAGGAAATTCTTCTGTTTCCAAATCAACTCTACCATTAGCTGGACAGACATCTTTCCTTTGTGTTTTTTAGTATACTGCACTACATCTATAAAGAGCTCCATTAGAGCATGAATTGTACCTGTATATCTTGGGTTCCCAGTATATAGTACAAAGCCTGGTCTATTATTGGATTATTAATATGTTTGTTGCATGTATGAAAATTAAGATTTCTAGCTACTTCTCTACTCTGTCTCCATCTTTCTCAAAGAATATGAAACAGGTTCTTCCCTGGTGGTACAGTGGATAAAAATCAACTTGCCAATGCAGAAGACATAGGTTCAATCTCTGTTTCTGGAATACTCCACATTTTGTTAAGCAACTAAGTCTGTGCACCACAACTACTAAGCCCACACTCTGGAGCCTGAAAGCTGCAGGCCATATGCCGAGCCTGTGCTCTGCAATGAGAGAAGCCACCACAAGGAGAAGTCCATGCACCATGATGAAGCGTAGAGCTGCTCGCTGCATCCATAGAAAGCCCGCATGAAGCACTGAAGACCCAGAGTAGTCAAGAAAACAAATAAATAAAATTTAAAAATGTAAAAACAAGATCCTTCATTAAAAAAAGAATATGAAACAATGTTCAAAATAATCAAGTACCCAATAAAAGATAAACACTTTTTATCTTCCTCTTTTCTTCTCCATTTCCCATACTACAACTTCTGCTGCTTTTACTTTACTACCAGTATTATTATGACTACTACTGGTAACACTACTAGCATTATAAATACCACTAAAGTGAAGTGAAGTGAAGTGAAGTCGCACAGTCGTGTCTGACTCTTTGCAACCCCATGGACTGTAGTCTACCAGGCTCCTCAGTCCACGGAATTTTCCAGGCAAGAGTACTGGAGTGGGTTGCCATACCACTACTAGCCTGTTAGTTAAGTCTTTCTACTTATTGGAATTGATCCTTGTGGTGCACTGGCACCTTCTGGCTCCAAGAAAATATTTCCTTTATCTTATTCATAGCAAGGTGGTTGAGACACTTTGTATTTCACCTTCAGAGTGCAGTGTCTCATGTCTTCCATAAGAAAATATACTTTACTTTTCAACAGCATGTTTAAGGTATAACTGAAACACAATAAACTGCACCTATTTAAAGTTCACAGTTTTATAAGTTTTTGTGTACTTATGTGAAATCATGAGCATAACCAAGAAAATGAACATATCTATTTCCCCTGACAATTAAAGAAAATATATGTATTGTAATATCATATGGAAAAAC
Source organism: Cephalophus harveyi (assembly GCA_006410635.1). NCBI lineage: Eukaryota > Metazoa > Chordata > Mammalia > Artiodactyla > Bovidae > Cephalophus > Cephalophus harveyi. Next base: position 57,249 of record SJYT01008458.1, on the reverse strand, counting down.
CTGAATGAATATCTTGGCCAGCCCAATATATATGGAATATCCTAGTGATGGATACTTTTTCCATAATAAAACATTATTAAGGAGGATCAGGTTAGGCCCTCTTTTCAGTCTTTAACTACAGCAGCTCTGATGACAGACTGCCTAGTGACCCTCACTAGCAATGTAACATAGGCAAATGGCTTAATCTTTGGAAATTTGTTTCCTCAAATGTAAAATTGATGTAATAATAGTACTTACATAGAATTTATAATGAGGATTAAATAAGATATTTCATGTAAAGTCATAACCATCATGGAAAGCACTTAATACCATGCAAGAAACTTAGTGATTACCTCCGAATATTCTGAAAGACAGAAAAAAATTAAAAAAAAAAAAAGTGGATCATTTGACAGAGAACAACTATCACTCTGAAACACATAGCTTCTCCCTAAAATCCTGTCTGATCCCATTCAGGTGTTCTGGTAAACTGGTTCATTTTTAACTGAGTTTCTTTTAATTTACAAACAGGATTTTAGTGATAGCATTACTACTCTTTCTTATATTTTATTGTGATCACTGCTGGTGCATATTGAACCTTCTATGTGTTTTGTGCTCAGTTGCTAAGTTTTGTCCAACTCTTTGAGGCCCCATGAGCTATAGTCCACCAGACTCCTCTCTCCATACTCTACTAGGTTGTCATTTCCTCCTTCAAAGGGTTTTCCCAACCAGGGATAGAACTCACATCTCCTGTGTCTTCTGCTTTGGCAAGCAGATTCTTTAACACAGCCACCTGGGAAGCCTGAAGTTCCTTTCCTGGTTAGGAAGATCCCCTCGAGGAGGGTATGACAAACCACACTAGTATTCTTGCTTGGAGAATCTCATGGACAAGGGATTCTGGTGGGCTACAGTCATAGGGTCGCAGAGTAGGACATAACTGAAGCGACTTAGCAAGCACACACTTCTAAAATTAAAATCTGTACTGCTGTCAACACTGTCTCTAATTTCCTTATTGAAAGAATTACAAGTAATAGAGATTTTTAAATGTTTGCTTCAGAATTAAGTCCTTGAGTGAAATTTTGCCGCCACTAATGTAATACAATAGAATGTGTCATTAGCACTGAATTGTATGTGAAAGACAGCTCTCTTTACTTTGATGTACGTTATCTCTAGAGTGCTGTCTACAAACTTGAGGTCTATATACCAAACAGCTAAGTGGTTTCCCTGAGTTGTTATTTTTAAGCAGTTTTGTTAGCAATTTTCAATGGATGATATTAATGGTACAGAAAGCTCTCGGGGAGGAGAAAGGAGGAGGAGAAAACAGTTTGATAAATAAGAAGAATGTTCTCCTTCTTTCAACCCAGCCATTCACTCTCCTTCAGTGTAGATGTGATGCAGGGAATTGTAAAATGACCTAAAAGACATTATGATTTGTGCTGATAGGTGACAGCAGACGTGATGAGAAGGAAATATTTGAAGGAGTAAAACTCCAGGTAGAACTTTTGGAGGATGAGCATAATCTGGGGAGGACATGAATTGAATGATGCCTGTTGTGATTTATTAAATGTATTAAATATAATGGAATAGATGCCAAATTACTACACAGAAACAAATCTAGGTGATAAAAATATGGGAGATATTTTTCTTCCTTAGGAGTCTTTATATTTTCAAATTTTTCTAAAATATATTTGCATTTATTTGTGAAATCAGAAAAAACTAAAAATCATAGCTACCTTTTTTTGTTTAAAAAACCTTAGAACTAATTTCACACCCAATTTAACTTTCAAGTAAAACTATTCTTAATTCTACAGGAAAAAAAAATATAATTTAAATCACATGGACTTAAGAAAGAGGCCTTTTCCTATTTTGTTAACTACAAGGACTTATTAAAATACATTATCGTATAATTTCCAGTCTAGAAAGGACATTGAGAGGTCATCTACTTCATTTCTTATCATCACACAAGATTCCTCTTAAATTATCCAAGAACAATTAGAATCCATCTTATTTTAAACTTTTTGAGAAGTTGCCATGTCTTCTGCTAGTGCTTTTGAGCACTTAGTAATATTTTGCTGACCGAATAGTTTAAATTCTGTATTTAATGGTGGAAAATGAAAAGCTATGAAAGGATGACTGTTTTGTAAAATTAGAGAAGGCTTTTAGCACTGATACCCATTTCACATTTGTTTTTATCCTTTTATAAAACCAATTGAAATTACTAAAAACACTAAATTATATCTAGCTCCTTGAAAACTTGAAATCTTTCTTCCGTGACTGAATTTCCCTCTCATGGAGAGGTCCTTGTTTCCATGGAATTAACATCCTCCTTCAGGAGACAGTGGGGACCCAGGTGGTCAGAGCACCTACATTGTGCCAAACACATGCCAGGCTCAGTATTAGGGTCATTTGGTTTGATCTTATTTAGTTCTCAAATTAGTTCCTTTGAAGAGGAAAAGTTAAAATTCTACATAACCTCCTCCTTCTGCCTCTGTAACTCAGCTTGCTCCTTGCAAAGTCTGGATCATATAGGTCACATAGTCTCAGAAAGTGGGGACTTACAATACTAGGAACTGGAGCTTATCTCACTCACCCTTGTCCTATTTGCAACTGTCCAGCCCCTGCAAACCTGCTTAATCATGCTGTCCAGGCAAAGGACAGGCATCCCCCTCCTCATCTTGACTACTGTTCCTGTGAGAGTGAAGCCCTTTAGTTTAAACTAGCCTATTAGCAGTTGTGTTGCCCATTATATTAGGTCTATAAAAACTCTGTAACCTTTTTGTTTCGGGCTCATAGCTTGGATTGTTAACTCCTCTGGGGCTGCCAGCCTAATAAATCTGAGTTTTCCAATTCTCCATGTGTAGTGATTGGTTTCTCGATTAGTGGTTTCTGCAACACCTTGAGGTAAATGTTTGTAATCCCACTCTACAAATGACTCAGAAAAATATCAATATGATCATTAATTTCTTTTGTCTTGATAGATGCGCTCCAGTCTAGGCATTCACAGCTAGCCTCCTATTTACATTTCCTAAGGAAGGAGGCAGGTGCACTCAAGGCTAGGTATTTAGCATCAGACTCCTGTTCACACTTCAAAATAGAAATAACAACAGAAACAGGGTCAATAGTCAGGCTTTGTCTCTTGAAGACAAAAGCTATGGCAAGGACAGAGAGGGGTAAACCCTGTGTAGGTAAAAGATCAACAGGTCACATATTTTCTGTCCTTGGGGCAAGGGAGATGCTGCACATGGGCATGTCTCCTAGGGGTCAAAAGGAGAAGGCATCATCCCAAAAGAGGTGATTCCAAGGAATCCCATAAGCCTCTGGCCTGGAATCCATTTTGGAAAAAGTTGAGCACACATGTTGAAGAGGATCCTAGGGCAGGTGAGGTGTAGAAAAAGAAACCAGATACTTGGCCAAAGGTAAACAAAGAGCTGGAAGAACTGCCCTGTATAAATGATCACTTCAAGCCACTGCTTACTGCTGATTCACAGAAATCAGTATGAAATGCTTCCATACTTCCTGTGGTCAAATGAAAATAAAAATGTGTTAACGCATCAGCCTGATGCAGAAGTTCCTTCTGCAGATTTGTAAGTGCTCAGAGTACTTCTCATATACTAGAACTTTTCCAGTTGCTACTTCTGCCCACAGTCATATTCCTTTCTGAAACTCTCAAAAGTTATGCATCTTTCAACACTTGGTGAAATACCACCTCTTTTATGGAGCCTTCATGGAAAATTCCCCACTACCCTAAAAATGTCTTCATCTGGGCCACCTCCTCTACATACATTTCTAATTTACAGATGGAAATGTTAAACCTCAATTCTCTTCTGAGGGCTGAGGTTATCAAATGTATACTTACAATTTTAATCATATGTATATATGATTATATATATTTATATTTGCCATGTTAAGCAACATATATATATAACCATATATGTATTAATCATATATATAAAATCATATATAATATATGTGATTATATATGATTAAGCATCATATATATATATATATAATTATGATGCTTAACATGGCAAATAGATGGGGAAACAGTGGAAACAGTGGCTGATTTTATTTTTCTGGGCTCCAAAATCATTGTAGATAAGGATTGCAGCCATGAAATTAAAAGACGCTTACTTCTTGGAAGGAAAGTTATGAACAACCTAGACAGCATATTAAAAAGCAGAGACATTACTTTGCCAACAAAGGTCTGTCTAGTCAAGACTATGGTTTTTCCAGTGGTCAGGTATGGATATGAAAGTTGGACTGTGAAGAAAGCTGAGTGCCAAAGAATTGATGCTTTTGAACTGTGGTGTTGGAGAAGACTCTTGAGAGTCCCTTGGACTACAAGGAGATCCAACCAGTCCATCTTAAAGGAAATCAGTCCTGAATATTCATTGGAAGGACTAATGCTGAAGCTGAAACTCCAATACTTTGGCCACCTGATGCGAAAAGCTGACTCATTTGAAATGACCCTGCTGCTGGGAAAGCCTGAAGACAGGAGGAGAAAAGGACGACAGAGGATGAGATGGTTTGATGGCATCACCAACTCAATGGACATGGGTTTGGGTGGACTCCGGAAGTGGTGATGGACAGGGAGGCCTGGCATGCTGCGGTTCATGGGGTCACAAAGAGTCGGACATGACTGAGCGACTGAACTGGACTGAACTGAACTAACAGATAGTCATCAAAAAATGAAGTGGAAAAGAGAAAAGCAATTCCTGAGGCCTCAGGGTAGCCTCACACTCACTCAAGCTAAGGCTTGCTGTTCCTCTACAGGATATAATTCCATGGAACACCAGCATCAGTCAAGGCCACTCAGCAATTCTGATGAATCAAGACAAAAACAAGACATTTCCCAAACTACAAAATGTCACATTATCCCTTTGTCCCTGCTAATATGACTCACTGGTCTTTCTTTTTCAATCACAGTTTTAGTCTTTCTTTGTTCTTCTTGCTTTCTAGATAAAAATTATTAAAATATATAATAACATAGAAATAATCCATTTCTTGACAGCATTCCACAGAGAGCAAATCCTTGCCTCTTCATCTCTTTATTAAAATCACCTAATACAAACCTAATTCCTATTCTAAGTCTTCCCTAACATCCTTTTATTACATGCCCATAATTCTCCACTGTTCAGTTACTTGTGTGTTCCTATAGATCTTTGGTTATGGGGTTGACAAGAATGAATTATTGACTTAAAAATAGTCATAAACTAAAAGTTGAGAGTTATCATTTATTCAGTGGAAATTTTTAAGACTTAATTCTGGGAGGCAGCACCTCAAGTAGCCCCGAGAGAACACTCTGAGGAGGTAGCAAGGGAAAAGTCAGGTTATCTAGACCTGACTCAAATATCTCAAATATCTAGAAGTTTTGCAACAAAGGGCAGGTAGTCACAACATCAAAAGTCTTTCTGTGAATTAAAGAAAATCAGATATCTCAAGTTAGGGTATTTAGCACTTTTCTATGTATTGGAAGATGCAAAAGTCTGGGCTTGCTGAAATCATTTCTTTTATATGCATCTCAGCTATCTGGGGCCAGTATCCTGCACATCCTGAGTTCCTCAATGGTCACTGGAGGGCATGGCTATAGCCTCATGACTGTCAGATCATGCAGGTATTTTTTTCTTTCCTGAGTATACTTAGGGTTCAGGAATTCACATTTGGAAGGCTGGAATCACTGATGATTGTGACATCATTGTTTACTGATATATTAGGAAATACTCCATTTTCTCAGAATGAAGGAAGAAATGAATGAATGACAACCATACGCTTTGTGTATTCAGAGGTGGTATCTTTTCCATCTCAAATATCTAGATTTACATAGCCACAAAACACATGTGGAATGTACACAATCACCTTGACTCTCTTGCTGCCTTTGTTACCCTTCTTTCTACTGGGATCCTTCTGTGGAAGATACACCCTCTGCCACTGTCAGTGTTGACTCCCTCAACCGAGCATTGAGCATCCAGAACTGCAATGGCTATTTTCAATTATCACAGTGCTTTCTAAGTTACAAACTTTGAAGGCTATTTTATTTTGTTTTTAGGTGGTCAGTATCCAAGAGAGTCCTTTGGGCTCTGTGAGTTTTCAGGACAAGGAATCTTTTAGGTGTTGCTTTAATAACCTCAGTTTTTGCCTTTATGGCTGGTCAGGCAAAGATTCCCTCTCTTACCAGCTTCCTCACTCAGGTGCTACCCCTTCTTCACAATAATAGTTGAGGGAGTTTGCAATTTCCTTGATTCTGTCTTGTTGCAAAAAATAAAAATTGAAACCATGGACAGACCAGCACTATAGCCCTGTGTATTTTCCTCAGATGGACCAGTGTTACAGCTCTGTGTTATAGCTCAGTTTTATTTAGAAAGAAAAGGAAAATACATCGTTGAAGCATGAGGGCAGGCCAACCCAAAAGATACGAAGAGAAGCCCTGGGCTCAATTTTGGCTCCTATTTTTCTATGTTTTTTCTCTTCCCCCGAACCTGCCCTATGTGAATTGGGCTAGCCAGGAGGGCTGTTTGTTTTACCTGAGGTCATCACTCCAGTCTTCAGACCTTCCTTTGTTCTATTTTCTCAGGCTTTTCCCTTCTTTATCTTTGAGCCACCACCATTTTGGACTCCTTTTTCCTATTCTAACTACCTAACAATATTGAAAAACCCTGAATGGAAAATACATCGTTGAAGCATGAGGGCAGGCCAACCCAAAAGATACGAAGAGAAGCCCTGGGCTCAATTTTGGCTCCTGTTTTTCTATGTTTTTTCTCTTCCCCCGAACCTGCCCTATGTGAATTGGGCTAGCCAGGAGGGCTGTTTGTTTCACCTGAGGTCATCACTCCAGTCTTCAGACCTTCCTTTGTTCTATTTTCTCAGGCTTTTTCCTTCTTTATCTTTGAGCCACCACCATTTTGGACTCCTTTTTCCTATTCTAACTACCTAACAATATTGAAAAACCCTGAAAATATAAGTAGAGCAAGCACTTGATTTCCTATAATTTAGGGAAGAGAGTGTCCATGTCCTTTAGAGAGGAATTCTTGGAAATTCCTAGTGAAACTGAATTCCCCTAAAACCAAGTTTTCGACCACATTTGTAATTGACCTCTCTATCTAATACATGTCCTCCTCAAGATCGAGGAAAATCAAATGAAAGGGGGACTTGAAGTCAAGCAGGACTCTATGAGGACCTACCATGTCTCCCATGTATGAAGGCCTTTCTGTATCCCCCATTTCTTGTTTGTAAGAAAAGGGTTTCAGCCTTTTTGACCTTCCCTGACTTCCAAAGGGTAGATTCAAACAGTTAGTAATTAGAGGAGTGATGGAATGAAAACAAACAAACAAACAAACAAACAAAAAACACAATAGTGTAGCCTGGGGCCTAGGCCAGATTCTTCTAGGAGGATGCGCATAACAATTTGACGCATATATCTGAGCTCTTCTACAGGAATAAAGGCCCCTACCCAAGTGGAGGATGGTGACTTCAAGCTGAGCACAGTGCTAGGACCCCAGATTGATTAGAACTAAAAAGTTGATGACTGGGATTCCTGGAACACCACCTCATTATCTTACCACCAACCAATCAGAGGAGTATCATACCCCCTGCAACCTTCCAACCCACCCACCTCCACCTCAGATTTTGCCTGCAGAAAACGTCTTCCCTGAAACTTATCAAGGAGTTTAGATTTTTAGAACATGAGTGACCCTGGCCTCCTTGTCTGATGCCTTATAATAATTGCTATACTTTCCTTCACCACAATCTGGTGTCAGTAGATTGGCTTCATAGCAAGGGAGCAAGTGGATCCAAGTTTGGTTTGTTAACACTAGCTGAGAGAAGTATTTATTTCAAGCATACATGATGTTCTCAGTGGCTCCCTATTACCAATATCTTATGAGGACTATAAAGGCCCTTTGTGAATTAGCCCCTCTTAAAAGGACTAGAATTATGGTTTGTTTGTACAGTGCTCTGTTGTGACTGACTCTTTGTGACCCCATGGACTGCAGGAGGCCAGGCTTCCCTGTCCTTCACCATCTCCTGGAGCTTGCTCATACTCATGTCCACTGAATTGAACATAGAATTGAGATGTACAATTAGAAAATAAAGGAGACAGTTAAGCTTAATTACTGTTTCTGAAAAGAAGATCTAATTTATATTTAAAAAAAACTTAAAAGAAGAGGAAAAAATATCTTAAAGTATAAGTATGTTGCCAATTTAGCTATTAACTTAGTTCTTTTATTTTTATTTGCTTTGCTTTCATTTTTGATAATTTGCAATTCAGAAGCATGATGTGCTTTGTATATAAACCAAGGGGGGAAAAAAAAGAAAACCACTCCTGATATAGGTGATGGCAGGGAAATATTGAGAAGTGGAAATATGTACTTAAGAATGTTAGGCAGTTAGAATAGGAAAAAGGAGTCCAGAATGGTGGTGACTAAAAGACAAGGAAGGGAAAAGCCCATGAAAATAGAACAAAGGAAGGTCTGAGGACCAGAGTGAGGACCTCAGGTAAAACAAACAGCACTCCTGGCTAGCCCAGTTTATATAGGGAAGGCTCAGGGGGAGGAGAAAAAACATATAGAAAGAGGAGCCAAAACTGGGCTGGGGCCCTCTCTTCTCTTCACATCTTTTGGGTTGGCATGCTCTCATGTCTCAAGGATGTATTTTCCTTTACTTTCTAAATAAAACTAAGCTGTAACATGGATCCGTAACACTGGTCCATCCAAGGGCTATAACACTGGTCTGTCTGAGGGTTGTAATACTTGTCTATCACTTCAAATTTTTGTTGCAATGAGACAGAACCGAGGAAATTACAAACTCCCCAGACAAGAATATGAATTTGCAATTGTTTAAATTTGTGACCTACACAATTGATCTACAAATTCCATATAATTCAATCTAACATGAGCCTAATTTGATATGGATGCAGGCAGGATGTCAGCTTCCAGGGAGGTGCTGAAGAGGAACCTGAGCAGTGTTAAAAGGTGATGAAAGAAAAGACACACTTTTTATTTTGTGTGATGTTGTGAGTTCAGCTATTTGTGTTTGACAAAAAACAAGTTGTAAAGTAAATCCTTGTTCTTTCCAGTGACCTGAAGGCCAGCCAGTTATGCTTCACTTGTGCTTACTAGTAAGAATAAACCTTTTATCATCTAACATGGGAAACTTGTGAGAACAGAGGGAATGCTGTTAGTAATTACACCATGATAATGCTCCCAAACCTGGACTGTTTGAGGCATATTCTGTAGAGCTACCCTACTTTCCTGGGCACCACTGCAGTGGATGATTATGAGACTTGAGCTTGAAAGCCTCAGTTTACTTCCTTGTCAGTCATAATGAATTTAACTGGGATGGATGAAATATGAGAGCATGCTAGTATCATTTCATAATTTTTGACCTCATCAGATATAAAATGTACTTTACAATAAATATTTTAATACTACTTTATGATATTAGTATATATTGAAAACTATAACCAGTCTATGCAAGTTGTTATGAAAATAAATGTAATGTTCTTACTGAATTATGAGAGAAGAATAAAAGAAAGTAATTCATAATAAAATAAGAAGTATGCCATAAGTAAATGTTTGGAATATCTTTACTACAAAGTAAAGTGAAGGAGTTAGATATTTGAAGAAAAAAATTGAAATTTAAGAAATGTAAGAAAATATTCAACTGGATACCATTACTTTTTGACTGACATTTTAAAATTATGGCCAAATAAATGCATTTTTCTTCTACAGATAAAATCATATAATGGGATTCATTGCTTAGCAAATCAAATATCATTAGTGAAAGTGAAAGTGAAAATGAAGTAGCTCCGTCTTGTCACTTTTTGTGACTCCATGGACTGTAACCTACCAGGCTCCTCCTTCCATGGGATTTTTCAGTCAAGAGTAGGGCTGTCATTTTCTTTTCCAGGAGAATGGGCTGTTATTTCCTTCTCCAGGAAAATCTTCCCAACCCAGGGATTGAACCAGGGTCTCCTGCATTGCAGACAGACGCTTTACTATCTGAGCCACCAGGGAAGCAATATCATTAGTTCAGTTCAGTTCAATCGCTCAGTCGTGTCCAACTCTTTGAGACCCAATTAATCACAGCACGCCAGGCCTCCCTGTCCATCACCAACTCCCGGAGTTCACTCAGACTCACGTTCATTGAGTCCATAATGCCATCCAACAATCTCATCCTCAGTCGTCCCCTTCTCCTCCTGCCCCCAATCCCTACCAGCATCAGAGTCTTTTCCAATGAGTCAACTCTTCGCATGAGGTGGCCAAAGTA
>SJYT01008458.1:12547-44703 GCA_006410635.1 Cephalophus harveyi | reverse complement strand
GGGGTTCTCAAGGCAAGAATACTGAAGTGGCTTGCCATTCCCTTCTCCAGTGGACCACGTTCTGTCAGCCCTCTCCACCATGACCCGCCCGTCTTGGGTTGCCCTGCAGGCATGGCTTGGTTTCATTGAGTTAGACAAGGCTGTGGTCCTAGTGTGATTAGATTGACTAGTTTTCTGTGAATATGGTTTCAGTGTGTCTGCCCTCTGATGCCCTCTTGCAACACCTACCATCTTACTTGGGTTTCTCTCACCTTGGGTGTGGGGTATCTCTTCATGGCTGCTCCAGGAAAGCACAGCTGCTGCTCCTTACCTTGGAGGAGGGGTATCTCCTTATCGCTGCTGTTCCTGACCTTCAAAGTGGGATAGCTCCTCTAGGCCCTCCTGCATCTGCGCACCCACCGCTCCTTGGGTTGCTCCTTCCATCCGCCAGCCCTGGCCTTGGGTGCCCGGGCTGCCCTGCCCTCAGACGAGAGGTGTCTCCTCCTGGCCGCCACTGGCCTTGGACGTGGGGTAGCTCCTCCCAGCCGCTGCTCCTGACCTCGGACGTGTAGTGCTATAATTAATGACATGATTTTCCAGATTAATGAACAAAACTTTGATAATATTCCTAAACATAAGGAAAAACCTTACCTTAATGTTCATGATGTTGTAGTCATGAAAATTTTCATGTATATTAAATCCATGAAAAATATTTTCTGTTTATTTTACAATAGAGTCAGGATTTGGGCTGTAATATTTATAAATAGATTTTCTTCTACAGGAATGTCTGGAAGGACAGTCTCATGTATGTATGGACTACAGCATGGAGTCTTTATACAAAGAAATCCTGCACAATGCGGAGAATCTAGACTGACTTTTGCCCTTTGGATGCCCTTAGTTTGATGACAATTAAAATTGATCTTGTATATTTTCAAAACACCCACCATCAGTCTCACGATTTATGAAGTATTTTATTATATGAAGTTTCCTTATTCTTTCTGTTCACCAGGGAGGAGTGAGATCAATGATAGGATGTGATAAGAAGGGTACAAATCCTCTATGATCTTCTTTCCAAAATCCTACAACCCTAGCCTGATTATTTAAAAAAAAAAAAAAAAACAGACAAATTCCAGTTAAGTAAGAGACTACAAAATGCTAACAGCACTCCTCAAAGCTGTCAAGGTCTTGAAGACCATAAAAGAACTGACACAGATTGGAGGAGAATAAAAGCTATATGATGACTAATGGAATATGAATCCCTGGATTGGACCCTGGAACAGGGAAAAAAAAAAAAAAAAACCAACTGGAAAAACTGGTGAAATCTAAATTAAACCTACATTTTGATAAATAGTAATAAATTAATTTCTTAGTTTTGACACACAATAGCAATGAAAGATGATAACAGAAGAAACTAGTGGAATATATGGGAGCTTGTGAAGAATATATGGGAGCTTTGTGTGAAATATATAGGAGCTTGCTCTTCTATTTTTGTAATTGTTCTGTAAACATAAAATTATTCCAAAAGAAAAGTTTATTTTAAAAAATAAATATAGCTTACACCTGATTTAGTAACAGCCTATGCTGCAAACTAACTAGCTAAAAGAAAAAAAAAAAAAAAGAGGAGAAAAGAAAGCAAAGAAGGAAGAAATGTACTTCAGAACTATACATAAATATCATGAAAAATATTTTCCAAAATATACTGTAAAAATATAATGCATCTAACTATGGGAATTGACATTTATGTGGCATCAATAGAGCTCAAAGATGTAACCATTTCAGTAGAAATTGTCAGGGAGATTAGTACATTTAGAATTCCTTTGGAGGGAAAAAACAAAAAAAGCATTAAGTGTCTAAGCATTTTGATGACTACTGTGAATGCAGAGCAACTGTGTCTTTAGTCTGTTATTATTGAATTATTTTTGTCATGCTTAAGCCATACTTCAATAATCATGTTATAGTATTATTTTGTAGCTCCATATTGAAGTCAACTTTTAGCAGTAGAAATACAGGATCAAAAAAAAAAAACTGTGGGGCACTTAAAAATTCCTACTGTTAGATATTTAAAAACTTCCCACCAAAAGTGTTGCACTGATTTCTACTCCTAGTTTTTTTTTTTTTTCTTCTTCTTTTTCCTCTTTTTTCCTACTCCTATTAGACCTAAATGTGTATGAAAAAGATCAATCCAGTCTAGCTTATTGACATTCATTTTACTTATTATTTAAAACATGGATGTATATTGAACACACAGCTACTTACTTGAATTTATGTTTTAATTCAGCATTATATGCTTTTATTTTAATCTACTTAAATTAAAAATTGGGTATCTTATGTTCAACAAATAAAAGCTATGCTCAATATCTCCTTTTTTGGAAGTATAAATTTCTACTGCCTGCATATTCTTTAGTTTGCTAAACTCAAGTCTTTTCCTTTGAGCACTATCATTCTCTAATGATCTGAATTGTATTCCTTATTGGAAATTATCTCTAACTTCAGATCATACTGCCTGCCCCTTGCTTAATGTATCAATAACAATACATGATTGCTCTTTCTGGGATTTATTTATAAAGCAATATCATCTCCTTGGGGCAAATTTTCAGACAGACTTTTGGTTTCCTAGGTGAGAATATCTCTGACGATCTCAATTGGCTTTCATGTGAAATTAAGGGTTACGATAACTACAAAACTCAATTGTATCACCTAGCATTTGAAAATTACAAGCAGCACATCACTTTGAGAAAACAGAGATGCATGAATGATACAAACAATTTTAAATTGCCATTTCCATGGAGATACTATGAAGAAATATCCCACAGGAAATTGATTCATTTCCTTGTTTGTACACATATTTGTAAAGAATTGATGGCTTACAGAGATCTTTCACATCAATTTTTTAATCTCATGTTCATAACCCTGAGATGCCAGTTTCTCTGTAGTTACACTAGGAGATGTATGTGTTCTCTTAGAGAGAAGCAAAAGATTAAAGGAAAAGTCACAGTGAGACTCTTAAAAAAACCTTAAAGACTCAGTGGACTACTGCTTTCCTAAAATAGCAAAATACCATCTGTCAGACAGAATTTGTGTGGGAAGAGAATAATAATTTTTCATTTACTACATATACCAGGAGAACTGATGATCTTTGCGAGGTCATGGGTATGTTGAGGAATAGCTTCAATTTAAATTTTGTTTCGAAGATTGCTGTCAGGAGGCAGGTGGAGGCAGTCAGTGTTGTGTCATCATGATTCCAGCTGTTTACAGCTCACCAGAGTTAGAGAGAACACTGACCCTGGGAAACTAGGCCAGAAGGCAAAGGCCAGGACTAGAGATTGAGCAAACTTTCTTAAGGACAAATTTTTGGGATATTTTAGGGAAAATAAATAAATAAATCAACAGAGGGGAAAGAAATTGAGTGATGGATAAATTAGTTTATGTTTATCTTACTTTTTGAAGTCTCTTCGGAACTCACAATACTAACAACATGGAGAGGTACAAACTGGTGATTACTTGTCCTTAGGGGCCTTGGTTTAACAGCAAAAATACTGAATATAAATAATTAGCAAGGCAGTGGCTTAGGTAATGGTGATACTCAGATGAATATGATATGCTCTGTATCCTTGAGGTACTCATAGCATCGTGAGGGAGCCAGGTAACCCAAACAGGCAATTCTAAGGGAATTTATGAAGTATATTCACTTCTCTGGGGGCTCAGTGGTAAAGAATCTGCTTGCAATGCAGGAGACACTGGTTCGATCCCTGGGTCGAGAAGATCCCCTGGAGAAGGAAATGGCAACCCACTCCAGCATTCTTGCCTGCAGAATCCCATGGACAGAGCAGCCTTGTGGGTTGCAAAGAGCTGGACATGACTGAGCTACTAAATGACAACACTCATAGAATTGTATGTCTCGTGGGAGCATTGTGACCAGAAACTTTAGAGAATGTTGTCTAGAAGAGATAGTACCTGAACTGAATATGAAGGGCAAACATGATTAGAAATGCTTTAGTCAGAATTTTCTGGAAAAAAAAAAATCAATAGGTTATATATAGACATATAAGAATCAACCCTGATTATTCCTTGGAAGGACAGATGCTAAAGCTGATGCTGCAATACCTTGCCCACCTGATGGGAAGAGCCTACTCATTGGAAAAGACCCTGAGGCTGGGAAAGATTGAAGGCAGAAGGAGAAGGAGGGCTACAGAGGATGAGATGGTTGGATGGCATCATTGACTCAATGGACATGAAGTTGAGCAAGCTTTAGGACATAGTGAAGGACAGGGAAACCTGACATGCTACTGTCCATGGAATTGCAAAGAATAAGACATGACTGAGGGACTGAAAAAAACAGCAAAGGCATATGAGTATATTTATTATTAAAATTCATTTACTATTTTATTTTAATTTATTATAAGAACACCATTGTGGAGGCCTAGAAACAATATCATCTGCTATCTGCAAGCTAGAGAATCGAGAAAGCTGGTAATGGCCTAAGAATCTGAGAGACCTGAATCTGAAATCCCCGGAACCAGGAGTGCTCATATTTGAAGAAAGGAGAAAATGGGTGTATCAGTTGAAGCAGAGAAATCAAATTTGCCCCTCTTCCATTCTTGTGTGTGAATATATGTATGAATCATGTTTTGGTTCTTATCATCTTTTAGTATGGCCATTGCGAAGTTTAGGCAGTTAATTCAGATTACATCTATAGAATTTATTTATATAATCTGAATTTTTACTTTTAATTTTATTTTAAAGCTTTTCTTCTTTTTTTCCCTGTACTTTTTGTTGAGCTTTATTTCCAATTTCTGAATGTATTTAATATTAGAAAATTCCATAAAATTTTATGTGTGCAAATCAAATATATGGCTTAAGCCATCACATAAGCAAAGATATTAGTGTTAAGGTGCACATTTTTGTTTCATTTATATCAGTATTTTCACATTATGAATTAATGTATGTGTGCTAAGTTGCTTCAGTTGTGTCTGACTCTTTGAGAAGCTATGGACTGTAGCCCGCCAGGCTCCTCTGCCCATAGTATTATCCAGGCAAGTATATTGAAATGAGTTCCTATGCTCTTCTCAAGATCTTCCCACTCTAGGGATGAAACCCATGTCTCCTGTGTCTCCTGTATTGACAGGCAGATTCTTCCCCACTGAGCCACCTGGAAAGCCCCATATTGGACCTGAAGTAAAGTAAAGTTGCTCAGTCATGTATAACACTTTGCGACCCCATGGACTGTAGCCTACCAGGCTCCTCCATACATGGGGTTTTCCAGGCAAGAGTACTGGAGGGGTTTCCAATTCCTTCTCCAGATGATCTTTCTGACCCGGAGACTGAACCCAGATCTCCCACATTGTAGGCAGATGCTTTACCACCTGAGCCATCAGGGAAGTCCTGGTGGACCTACCTCACCTAAAATTATGTCTCCTGCATTGGCAGGCAAGCTTTTTACCACTAGCATCACCTGAGAAACTCTAAGAATTAAAAATAGTGGGTTAAATAAATTTAGTAGATTTAGAGTAGAAGTTTCAAAAACAATATAGGACAAAAGTAATAGAAAACAAAGTGTTTCTTACATAATAAGGGTGAATAGATTCAGAATATTGTTTTAAAACATTTAAGTGTGTGTGTAGTGTGTGTATGTGTGTGCATATACTGAACAGCAATATATAGTATATTTCTTGTTATGGATCATTTTATCTATCTGTACCCAGTCAAGAAACAGAAAACATACCTGTTACTTTATAAGGCAGAATTTTTAATTGGTTACTGGACATTTAGGAAGTGAAAAGGCAAAAACAATAACATATTGTTCAGCTGGATCTCCTATTGCTGAGTGGGAAGGAAACATCCCATGGGGTTACCCCCAGACTCAGAGAAGGAACACCAGCAGATGGTACTGGTGTCTCAAGAGGGCACCATGACATTGGATCTGCAAGTGTTGGAAAGACTGCTCACTGGAATCAGTTGTGGCTACTTGAGCAAAGTGCTTGGTGTTTGGGTGACACTTGAAAAGAACAAGAAGGCAACAACATGAAAGAGGAAGAAAATGGAAAAGACATTTCCAGTCAACCTCTTGCATAGCCCCTTTGAAGACTCTAAAAGGGGATCAGACGGCAAAGGATAAACATAATTTTCAGAGTCTCAGCCCTAGCAACACAAAGAAGCCTGTAAAATGGTGGAATCAAAGCTATGAGATCTTATAGCTTAAGAATGGATACAGTTGTTTCAAAAGGTCCTCTCTGGATATTTTAAAAATTTCTCAGTTATGAGGCTACCTCTATAAGCTATACAATGAAAATAAGTGAAACAGACTTTAATTTCGAAGCAACTGCTTCAATCACATATATCTACTAAATATAACTAAACAGAAATAATTTAGCTGATGTCATTTTTTTCTCATAATGTAGATGCCCTCAAATCATTGCTTTCTAAGTCAGGTTGTTTTACACTAGGAATGCTTTTGTCAAAACGAGAAAACAGAGGTGGAACTAAGTATTTGGAACAAACAATAAGAACAAAAATAAAGTTGTGGAATCCAAGTCTATAAAGGACTTGGAAAGTTGGCAAACATTATGCTGAAAGTAGGCAAAACAGAGAGACAAAGCTAAGCACCAAATATAAAATCTGGTGATTAGGATATACTTGGGTTACAGCATCTGTGAACAGGAGTGTAAAAAAAGTAGTTAAATAAGCATAGTAATCAAGGAGTAAAATGGAAATCGTATTGTGGAAATTTTCTGAAATTGGGTCTAGGATCTAATTTTTGCAGATGACAATTTACTCATTAAATCCTTCCTTTGATTAATTCCTTTTAGTATCAGGTGAGTGAACTGGATAGTTGGTTTGTGAAACAATGTTCTTTTGATTAATTCTTCTCTTAATTTTTCCTGCTCTTCTATTATATTAGATAATAATTTCAAGTTATATACAAAATGAAAGATTATCAAGGACAGAGTTTTGAGGCAGTCAATATTTCTTTTTCCAAGTCCATTTCATAAATGAGCGTTCCTCCCACTTACAAGGTCACCTTTATAGATGACTGTGAATAGATCCAATGTAAATGCTATATAATTTCTTGAAGTGACTGATTGAAATGGCAGATAAAGTTAAAGTCTGGAGCACTCCTCTGGAATATTACCAATTATTGATCCTTGAGCTCGTCCAGTTGGTGAGTGCTCTAAGTCCAGTCTGGTTGCATATAATTTGTAAAGTTAATTATAAATGATAAGAAAAAAGGTTGATATTGACATGGGAGGTAAAAAACATAGGTGAAAAAGGCATACTTTGGGTGAACGTGCAGGTGGAGTTAAGTTCAATTCAATGGCAGGTGAAAGGGTTTTCCAATTTTTCCATTGAATCACATGTTATGCTCTAGGAATTGGTGGTTCATTTTCTGTCATTGACTAGATTATGTACCCAGAAAAAAAGTGGATTGCTTGTGAAATATAAACCAGTGTCACTGTGAAACCTAGTAGAAAGCCTAGGGAATTTTGGTAAGTCTGAATAGCTAGGCAATAGTTTTGTTCTGTTTTAGTACCATGGGGAAGTCTATTTTGCTTTAAAAAAGAAAAAGCCTAGCTTTAATGAGGGTATTTGGTGCTATCAAGATAATATATCATCTTAGGCCTAGAGAAGTCTTCTTTGAAAATTAAGGGAATA
Source organism: Cephalophus harveyi (assembly GCA_006410635.1). NCBI lineage: Eukaryota > Metazoa > Chordata > Mammalia > Artiodactyla > Bovidae > Cephalophus > Cephalophus harveyi. The sequence goes on along the minus strand of SJYT01008458.1, from coordinate 37,074 downwards.
TCTCAGAAGTAAATACTTGGGTGGGCTTCTCATTTGATTCAGTGGGAAAGAATCTGCCTGCCAATGCAGGAGGTACACAAGCTTCTGGTTTGATCCCTGGTCAGGAAGATTACCTGGAGGAAGAAATGGCAATCCACTCCAGTATTCTTGCCTGGAGAATCCCATGGACAGATGCACCTGGCAGGCTACAGTCCATATGACTGAGTACTCAAGCAAATACTAGGGCTGTCAGTGTTTTCTGTAGAGCTTCTGATTCCCACAGATGTTATCAGCACCAGAGTAGGATTCCTATGTCTAGTTAATAAACTGTTCCATACTGTGGTAAGGACTTCCCTGTAGCTCAAATGGTAAAGAATCTAACTGCAATGCTGGAGACCAGGGTTTGATCCCTGGATTGGGAAGATCCTCTGGAGACGGGAACGGCAATCCACTGCAATAATTTTGCCCAGAGAATCCCATGGACAGGGAAGTATGGTGGGATATAGTCCATGGGGTCATAAGGAGTCGGACACTACTGAGAGACTAACACACCCACACACACCATACCGTGGTAGGGCTGTCCAAGATTTTTTGTAAAGATCAGTTCAGTTCAGTTCAGTTCAGTCGCTCAGTCATGTCCGACTCTCTGCTACCCCATGAATTGCAGCACTCCAGGCCTCCCTGTCCATCACCAACTCCTGGAGTTCACTCAAATTCATGTCCATCGAGTCGGTGATGCCATCCAGCCATCTCATTCTCTATCATTCCCTTCTCCTCCTGCCCCCAATCCCTCCCAGCATCAGAGTCTTTTCCAATGAGTCAACTCTTCACATGAGGTGGCCAAAGTACTGGAGTTTTAGCTTTAGCATCATTCCTTCCAAAGAAATCCCAGGGCTGATCTCCTTTAGAATGGACTGGTTGGATCTCCTTGCAGTCCATGGGACCTTCAAGAGTCTTCTCCAACACCACAGTTCAAAAGCATCGGTTCTTCGGCGCTCAGCCTTCTTCACAGTCCAACTCTCACATTCATACATGACCACTGGAAAAACCATAGCCTTGACTAGACGGACCTTTGTTGGCAAAGTAATGTCTCTGCTCTTGAATATACTATCTATGTTGGTCATAACTTTCCTTCCAAGGAGTAAGTGTCTTTTAATTTCATGGCTGCAATCACCATCTGCAGTGATTTTGGAGCCCCCCAAAATAAAGTCTGACACTGTTTCTACTGTTTCCCCATCTATTAGATATTAATTAAAGCAGTGAACAGATTTTACTCAATAACTACTGAAGTAGGAAGAGAACTGACCTCTATTTTTATTTCACAGAGATGACTTGGCACTTTAAAGGAATAACAAGGGAATAGGAAAGGGCAAACAGTAGGGGCTCAAGTAAAGTCAGAAAAGTGAAAAAGTAAAAGGGTTGTTCAGTGTAAAATAAAGCCAATTGGGTCTGCTTGAAGAAGTGAAATATTAGTTGCTCAGTCTTATCCTTGTGACTCTATGGACTGTAGCCCACCAGGTTCCTCTGTCCACAGAATTCTCCATATCTCTCTCTCTTCCACAGAATTCTCCGGGCAAGAATACTGGACTGGGTTGCCAGTTTCTTCATTTAGAGGATCTTTCCAACCCAGAAATCTCTTGCTTTGTCAGCACATGTGTCTCCTCAGACAATTCATTTCCGAGTGTTAGACAAGAGCCTGGTTTTGGGCCCTGGAAGGGGTCCCCCTTCCTACAAAAAATGGCGACTTTGGCAGGGACTCTTCTTCGCTGAGACTGACATCCTGACCACTCGGGGTGCTCACTTGGCTGCCAATGGACCAGACCCAGTGGCCGCAACTGAGACCCTTTTGTCCCTGGTCTCCTCCTGACACAGACAACTGGCCAGAATACCCCGACTGGCAAGGAACAAGAGGCTTTATTGACCTCTCTCCCTTTCCCTCTCTCTTTCCTCTCCTTAACCCTTCCTATCTTTCCCTGTTTTTCTAGTCCCCTGGTCCTGGACGCAGGAATCTGGTCGAAGGGCCTTCAGCCTGAGCTGAGGATTGGAGGCTGATCACCTCCTCTAGGTAGAGAACTCGAATTCTGCTTCTGGTCTGGTCTGATTTCTGGCAGGGCTGAGTTCCAGTTCTCCCTTCTCTGGAGGCCCAGGGAAAAGTCCCATAACCCCTGGGTATCTGTAGGTGGCAGGAGACATCTGTAAGGCCACCCCTTTTGCTCCTCCTCTCCCGCCTTCTCCCCATTCTTCTTTCAACCTGGCTTCCTTTCCTCCCTTGAAATCTTTGATGTTATTACTTGGGTTCTTGTATTTAAGGGCTTCCCTGGTGGTGCAGAGGTTAAAGCATCTGGCTGCAATGTGGGAGACCTGGGTTCGATCCCTGGATTGGGAAGATCCCCTGGAAAAGGAAATGGCCACCCACTCCAGTATTCTTGCCTGGAGAATCCTATGGACAGAGGAGCTTGGTGGGCTACAGTTCATGTGTCACAAAGAGTCGGACACGACTGAGCGACTTCACTTTCACTTCACTTTCCAACCCAGAAATTGAACCTGGATCTCCTGCACTGCAGGCATATCCTTTACCATCTAAGCCACCAGGGAAACTTAAAAAGCAAAGGTGAAAGTTGCTCAGTCGTGTTTGACCCTTTGCAAGCCCATGGACTGCAGTCTGCCAGTCTCCTCTGTCCATGGAACTCTCAAAGCCCGAATATTGGAGTGGGTAGCTGTTCCTTCTCCAGGGGATCTTCCCAACCCAGGGATCAAACCCAGGTCTCCCATATTGCAGGCAGATTCTTTACTGTCTGAGCCCCCAGGGAAACTTAGATGGCAATATTGAATTTAGGGTTCTATCAGTTCACAGAGACTGAGATGAGACAGAAACCCTATACTCTAAAATGTATGATGATTACATTTTAAAGTGATGATGATTACATTTTAAAGTGATAACTTTCAGGTCCTTGAGAGAGAGATTCCTGATTTGTAGGTGATTCATATATGTCTCAAAAGGACAGAGGAAGGATCCATGATTGTGAGGACATTTTAGTAAATAGTCTAAGAAAATAATTTAGGAGGACTACTGTCACATGTTTATTGAAACAAACAGTAAATACTTTTAATTGTCATAGGATTTTCCAGACAGAAACTCAAAGTTGGTGTTGGTCATCTCAGGGATATGGCTTTATGATACTGGAAGTCATGCTATAGTTTCTTACTCTTAATACAGGGATTTGGATGCAATCTTTAAATGCCAAGAATTCTTGCAATTTTCCTTCCATGGCCAAGGAAAAGTGTCTAGGATCTATCTCATAGAGTTTATTTCAAACCTAGGCATTAAAAACAAATATGTTTATGTGAGTAGTCTATACTGAATATCTGAATTAAAAATACTTCTGGATGTGGGAACAGAGGACCACACATGTAAGATATTAGACCTGAAGTTTCACTTTCTCTAAATGCAGAGTTAAGGTTCTCATCCATAGTATAAATCATTGTTCTTATCTGGCTGGATGTTTTATGAAATTCAGCCATTGGAAAGAGAGAAAATCAGCTTGCTACTACTAATTTATAGACTCTTGGAAATATATACCTGGTGCTGTGGAGGATGCCCAAGAGATGAGAGTTATGATTACAGAAGTACAGAGGACAAAGGAGATGGATGCACTGTGAAAGACTATCCATGTATTGTACCTAGAGTCACTGAACTTGCATTAGAGTAAATTCGCTTCTTATCTTTGGATCAGGGATGATATTAATAGTTTCTGAAGATATCAGAATACCAAAATTCATTAAAAAGCCTCAGTTCAGTACAGTTCAGTAGCTCAGTCGTGTCCGACTCTCTGCGACCCCATGAATCTCAGCATGCCAGGCCTCCCTGTCCATCACCAACTCCCTGAGTTCACTCAGATTCATGTCCATTGAGTCCGTGATGCCATCCAGCCATCTCATCCTCGGTCGTCCCCTTCTCCTCCTACCCCCAATCCCTCCCAGCATCAAGGTCTTTTCCAACGAGTCAACTCTTCACATGAGGTGGCCAAAGTACTGGAGTTTCAGCTTTAGCATCATTCCTTCCAAAGAAATCCCAGGGCTGATCTCCTTTAGAATGGACTGGTTGATCTCCTTGCGGTCCAAGGGACTCTCAAGAGTCTTCTCCAACACCACAGTTCAAAAGCATCAATTCTTCAGCGCTCAGCTTTCTTCACAGTCCAACTCTCACATCCACCACTGGAAAAACCATAGCCTTGACTAGACGGACCTTAGTCGGCAAAGTAATGTCTCTGCTTTTGAATATGCTATCTAGGATGGTCATAACTTTCCTTCCAAGGAGTAAGCATCTTTTAATTTCATGGCTGCAGTCACCATCAGCAGTGATTTTGGAGCCCAAAAAAATAAAGTCTGACACTGTTTCCACTGTTTCCCCATCTATTTCCCATGAAAGTATGGGACCGGATGCCATTATCTTCGTTTTCTGAATGTTGAGTTTTAAGCCAACTTTTTCACTCTACACTTTCACTTTCATCATCTCTTATCTCTTCTTGCAATTCTTTGGAACTCTGTATTCAGATGTTTATGTCTTTCCTTTTCTCCTTTGGTTTGGACCATTATTTTTTCAATTGTTACTCAAAGATTCATTTTTTATACTATAGTGGAATTTTAAAAAATGACATCTTGGTCAAGATAGTCAATATTTCCACTGCAATGAAACCAATTTATTATTTTCCTTTTTTATTATTTCTGGTCCTTAAATTTTGGAATTTGGTTTAAACGTTTCTAGAAAAGCACTAAATTATCTAAAGTATAGTGAATAAAGTTATGCTGGAACAACACAGGACTGCTATTAAAACATCTTTTTAAGTGATTAGCCTGGTTGTGAAAAAGAAATGGATTGTCTACCATTTCTCCATATTTAATACTGGGTTATCTATTCTGGATGGACTACCTCTGAGGGTTGTCATGCCTGAACCTAGATCCTAGATGCCAAAGGGAAAAAGATGACCTTATAATTATAAACTGAATCATAGCCCATGTGAGGCAGATGTCTCTGTTGAATGGACAACTCTTCTTTCATAGACTTTCAAATAGCTCATGGAAATTCCTGCAGGGACTCTTTATGAAGACCTTCCAATGATTCCTTTCTTTTGCCAAGACAATGATCCCACCATCTATTTCTCATAGGATAAATAGTAAAAAGTATCACCTTGTGAATTTTGACAAATTTCTTTTGTCTTTCTTGAAATACATCTGAAATTGAACTCTACACTAACCTATCAACTTACTCTTAACTTAGGGCAGCCACCCAAAGATTAATGTGTGGAGGGGAGGAGAAGGGAAAGGCATCAGGAAGTGGAGTAATGTAAGAAGGAAAGAGCAACTGTGCAAGTTTTTCATGTTCAAAGCTGTAAATTTCTCCTGTGAAATGTCATCATGTGGTTTCAATGGATGAATTTTAATAAGTTAGCAGTATTCTCAATAAAAGATAATGTTCTCAGTCGAAAGGGTGTAGTAATTTTCTCCAGACTGTGCATTTCTCTTGAATAAAGTTTGGACAGGAGAAGGTACAGTATATATCTATATGTTAAAACAAATTTTATTCTGCCCAAAAGGGCTGGGGATCAAATCATTCTGATATGTGCTAGACAGTACATATCAACTCAGTAAGTTGCAACTCTACCATGGAAACCATAGTTAAGTGAGATTTGCAAGACTCTAGTTCTCATGTAACTTTTTTAGAGATTTGGCCACATTACCATGACTTACACCTTCACCTTTCTATCATCTCAAGCAATGATGCTTGACAACTTCTTAAAATTCTGTGTGGACTCTGAGATCCCTTGTGGTCTCCTTCATGGGGTCTTCAGCTGTTCAGACTTTCAGTTGCTGTTACAATTCAATCCCGAATGATCCTTTCATGTGTTAATTTTGATTAAATGTGAGAGTATACACAAACAGGCTTCAGGTACTATACAATTCAAGATGATTTTTATTAATACAATATATACAATCAGCTAATTCTTCAGCAAACTGTAATCCTGTACTTCTCAAGGTCCATTGCTTGAAATTTTCCTCATAGGATGTTCATAAGTGTTTCATAGGGAGAAACATTAAAAATTAAATAGACTTTTAAAAATATTACAGGTTATTTCAGTCTTTAATATGCTACTATGCATATGACTATACCAGATGTGGAGAAGGCAATGGCACCCCACTCCAGCGTTCTTGCCTGGAGAATCCCAGGGACGGGGAAGCCTGGTGTGCTGCTGTCTATGGGGTCGCACAGAGTCAGACAGACATGACTGAAACAGCTTAGCAGCAGCAGCAGCAGCATACTAGATGAGAAATAGTTGATAGTCAATAGATTGATACATAATATCTAATAGTCCAATTCATAAAATTCATGGCTACAAAATTTCTTTTTTTTTCTGGAAAATTTGGAGTGACTTTTTTTTTTTCTCTCTGGTGCACATTTTGATATATGTTGGAGTCTCTTTGCCAACAGTGAACACATGTGCTATCATTTCACTCATTACACCTAGGTTCCCCATTAAGTTTCAAGTAATTAGGGAACTAAAGCTTCCCTGGTGGCTCAGATGGCAAAGAATCTGCCTGCATTGCAGGAGACCTGGGTTTGATCTGTGGGTCAGGAATATCCNGTGCACATTTTGATATATGTTGGAGTCTCTTTGCCAACAGTGAACACATGTGCTATCATTTCACTCATTACACCTAGGTTCCCCATTAAGTTTCAAGTAATTAGGGAACTAAAGCTTCCCTGGTGGCTCAGATGGTAAAGAATCTGCCTGCATTGCAGGAGACCTGGGTTTGATCTGTGGGTCAGGAATATCCCCTGGAGAAGGGAATGGCAACCCACTTCAGTATTCTTGCCTGGAGAATTCCACAGACAAGGGAGCCTGGTGGGCTACAGTCTATGGTGTCACAAACAGTCAGACATAGCAACTAACATTTTCACTCAGGAAGTTCCCTGAGGGAAATGTGATTACATATATGTACAATGTTCTCAGTTTAAAAAGTTACACATATAGACCTATTAAATCTGTGCAGCTTTCCTACATGATCTTTAGTATTTTTTGCCATTACATGGTTAGAGAAACTCAATTAAAGGAGTATTTTGTCCAAGATTTGGTATAGTTGTCAATATTTGAACATAATCAGTTCAGTTCAGTTCAGTCGCTCAGTCATGTCCAACTCTTTGTGACCCCATGAATTGCAGCACGCCAGGCCTCCCTGTGTGAGCACAGTAAAGGAATCCATTATTAAATCTTTTCATTTATTTTGTCCCCTTATTTGTATAAGAATTAAAAGATGTCAAATTGCAAGCTCAGTCCTAATGACTAGATACTTGAAAAACATATTATTATTGATGTTTAGGATATTAACTCATCCTAAACACTTCCTCTAAAACTTTGTACTGCAGAAAAAATCCTCTGTTGCTCTAACAATAGCCAGGTGATATGAATTTTTCCTCCTCATAAATGCTACAACTTTTCTCCAATAAAGATAGTACAAGGCTATACTTATCCTCCAAATAATAGTGTGTCTTGGAATATTTATTTTGATTTAGTACAAATTTATTGTCACAAATGCAGAATCTTTTTCAGCAAAAGTCAGATGCCCTTTGTGACCTAGTTGGTTTCCTATGGCAAGCTGTATTTGATTTGTGGCCCTTTATCATTTTGTGAATTGTCTGAATGTCTCAGAGAGTTTACAGTACTCTATAAACTCAGGGAGATAAGGTGACAAGGGAAATATCAAGTCTTCATTTCTGGAGGCTGTTGACTCAGAGCTGAATATACTAATCTGGTAAATATTATCATCTGATGAACACTTTCTTGCTTATCTTTGAGAAAATCACTAAATAGAGAGATCCATTAAGTGAGTCTTTTTTGACCTAGACAGTTTATCTTTATGATCTAGTTTATCCATATTATCTTTTTCATNGAGATAAGGTGACAAGGGAAATATCAAGTCTTCATTTCTGGAGGCTGTTGACTCAGAGCTGAATATACTAATCTGGTAAATATTATCATCTGATGAACACTTTCTTGCTTATCTTTGAGAAAATCACTAAATAGAGAGATCCATTAAGTGAGTCTTTTTTGACCTAGACAGTTTATCTTTATGATCTAGTTTATCCATATTATCTTTTTCATTCTAAATTGTTGGCTTACCTTTTTGTATCACTGCAAATTCCCACAGATGAGATATGTTTTTATTGAAAAAAAAAAAAAAGTGTTAAATAAACTCAGTTCATTGACCTCTATTCAGAAGCACCTAACTAATAATATCTTGCTCTTGCTTTCCATTTCATTGTTTACGTAACCTTTGGCATTTAATATGAGAAGACTAGTGCCTCACAGAAGGGAAGAAAAGACTTCTGACTTTAATTCATTTTAAAATCTGCCATTTACCTCCCCCTTTGATATTGTTCTTTCTTATGTAAAATATATTCTGTTACTTATCTAAACAATTGGACTGCCACTCTTCATACAACTTGGTTTCTGGCTTGCTTTGCAATTTGTGGTGAACAAACAGGGTGAATTCAAGGTGTTTAATTAGTTTGAATGTTGACTTCAATGTACAGATGCTGAGTTTTTTTTTTTAATATTGAAAAAAAAAAAGGGGAATACTTGCTGACAATGTACCACTTAATTACTGTATTTGAAACAAGCATAATATTATCTGAGAATTTTACTTTGTCTGCAATACAATATGAAGGGTATGACAAGTAGCTTGTTAGGCAGAGTGTTATTATCAAGGGTTTCCAGTCCTTTGATCAGATCATGGCTGTTAAGATTTCATGCAATGAAAGTTGTTAGGGTTCCTAGAAATAAATGAATGTGACCAAGGCATAACCACACTCAGAATTTCAGCTGGATTTGGAATAATACACATACTCTGGGGATGGAAAATTGGAAAATTGGTGTGGACTAGGGAAACAATATTCACTGCTATTTAGGGCACAGACTTTATCTTGACAAAAAAGTAGACACAATACGTTGGGAAACTGGAATCTCACAGTGGTAAAGAGTTTGGGGTGGTACCCCAGATAGCATGGATAAATCTACTAATTAGTGAGGCAGAAGTCTAGGAAACTTTTTCTTATTAGGCTCACCTAACTGGGATCCATGGATGATCTTTGTGTACTTATTCAAATGAGAGATTATTATTTTAGTTGTGTAATTATGGACAAGTTTAACTTCTATGTACCTCCATTTCTTTTTTTTTTTTAATACAAATTGGGAATAATAGGAGTATTTATATCATAAATTTATTATAAAAGTAAATTGGGTTTTATATGTAAAACCATTAAAATGATGTTTGGAGGATAGTAAATCAGTTGTAGTTGCTATTTTTATTGCATTATTATTCTATATGGAACTGATTTTTGGTAGAAGAAGAAGATAGTAACGCAAGGACTTTTCATTTAACAACTTGGATAATGAAAATGGCAACTTGGACAAAGGAAATGGCAACCCACTCCAGTACTCTTGCCTGGAAAATCCCATGGACAGAGAAGCCTGGTTGGCTACAGTTGATGGGGTCGAAAGAGTCAGACACAACTGAGCGACTTCATTTCACTTCACTTCACAATGAAAATAGATAAGAAGTAATAAGTGAATTATTTTTTTCTGTGTAAAAGAAGCTTCCTGAACTCAATAATTGGTGGATACCTTACCAAACTGAGTCGCCACTTAATTTTTTTTTTTTTTTTTAATTCTCTTTCACACTCTGACTTCTACCCTACCTGCTCCCATACTCTAAATCAATTCAGAGCATCTGGATGGCTGTCTTCTCGACTCCAAGGTATTTCATAATCTGGGTGACTTCGTATTGAGTATAACTTATGTTCCTGATCTCCTTAGCTCCAGTGACCCACATCTCAACTCTATTTGATCACCCATTCCAACATCTGTGCTTTGTCATTATGGACTCTTCTAAAACTGAAATCTTAAATGAAAATATCTTCTGACTGTAACCCCGTTCTCCCAATCTTCTTCTGCCTTTACCAACTCACTTCTTGGACTTTCCTGCGACCTGTTCTATCTTCCATTCTGCCACTTCTGACTCTTCTTCCTTTTGTCCCGTGGCACTTCGGTCACATTCACCTGGGACACTCCAAAATAAAGATGACTCTCACATTCTACCTTTTCTCCTTTATTCTTACAGGAGCTCCTAAGCAAGACTGAGGAAAATCTTCTGACCACTAAGTTTTGTGCCCTTATATAATTCTGCTGCTGAGTCCCACTGGGCACTCAGTAGTGCCCAGTAATTTTCTATAGTGATGATTTCATATCAGCTCTTTTCTAGTCCTTATCCCATGTTCTTCTTCTAACTCATTACATTCCTACATATAAACAACATAATTCTGAAGAGAGAATCTTATTTACTCCTACAGAAAATATTTACATATACATATGTATGTGTATATGTGCATATATATGTATTATATAACCATCGGATCCATGGAAGGTACACAATCAATGCCATATAAATATTTAATGTTTTTATTATCACTGTACTCATCAGCAGGTGAAAGTCCTTCTAATTCCACCTGCACAATCTTCTTTGTCTCTCCCCACTGTCAAAAAGGAAAATAGACCACAAATTCCTGTCCAAGGTGATCTTTTCTTGTATTATCGACCCATGTAGATTTCCAGTGATCAATTTTTCACTCTATCCTCAATTTTCCTTCTTTATTGGCCTTTTCCATCATTTCAGCATATTTGGACCCCCTCTACAGCTTCCCTGATAGCTCAGTTAGGAAAGAATCCACCTACAATGCAGGATACCCCTTGGTCAGAAAGATCTGCTGGAGAAGGGATAGGCTACCCATTCCAGTATTCTTGGGCTTCCCTTGTGGCTCAGTTAGTAAGGAATCCACCTGCAATGTCAGAGACCTGGGTTCACCGGATTGGAAAGATCACTGGGTTGGGAAGATCCCCTGGAGGAGGGAAAGGTTACCCACTCTGGTATTCTGGCCTGGAGAATTTCATGTCCAAACATAAGCCTTTGATCCTATGGTATCTTTTCTTTCCTTTCAAGGGCTACAAAAAGGAACAAAGAAAAGTTATAGAAAAGGAGCTTTATTAAAGCTTTTTTGACTTTGTGCATTTCTACCTTCTCTTTCACCATATGTTTCTCAACCCACAGCAATCTAGTTTTTGCTTTAACGCTTCACAAAACTGCCACGGCAAAGGGTATTCTTACTCAGTTTCTTACAGATTCCTATGAATACCTTTCATTTTAAAAACTGTGCAATTCATTCTTCTGAAAATTCTTTTTTTGGGTAGCTGGTATTAAGTCCAGCTCTCCAGTAGTACATTCATGATATCACTTTTTGCTTCCTCTTATTTCTTTGCTCAAAATGTTGATGTTCTTCCCAATTCTCATCTCCAGAGGTGTGATTTCATTCACATCTGGAGCTATGAGAACTGTGTTTCATTTTTAATCACTGTTTATTTCCCAAAATTAGTTTTAGACTGATAGAACCAACTACTTACTGCATATGTAGCAAACACAGAATATGAGTTTAGAAATCATCATGTCTTACTGAGGTGAGGTGAAGTCACTCAGTCGTGTTCGACTCTTTGCGACCCCGTAGACTGTAACCTACTAGGCTTCTCTGTCCATGGGATTCTCCAGGCAAGAATACTGGAGTGGATTGCCATTTCCTTCTCCAGGGATGTCTTACTGGCCTACCCAAAATGTATCTACTTTCTGTAATCACTATGGTAGTTAGTAGCATACAACTATTAATTAAAGAAATAAAAAATTTGCCAGTCCATACTGAATCTGCCTTTTACCCTTAACTCCAAACTGGAAAAATCCACTTAATGATTTTTAAAATTATACTTCCAAAATCTTTATTAAATTTATTTTATTCTCTGTTACTGCTACCAATATGCATTTTAAGACCCAGGTTTTATTTGGTCCAAACCATTCTCCACACTAACTCCGCAATGATTACTTTGGAATACAGTCATGACAGCAGCATACATTTGTGTAAGGTCTCTGCTTGGGGTACTAGTAAGTAGTGAGCAATTTCCTTGAATTACATTTACTTACACTAACTTTTCCTGTTTCCCTTTTAAATCTTCAGTTTGTTGGCAAAAACGAAATAGACACACATGCAAGGTAATTGAATTGTCAGGAAACCACCATCTCTCCTCAAAATTATGATCTTTTTGAACTTGAGTTAACTTACAATGGCAGGTAATCCCAGAATCAAAAACTAAATAATTTCATTTATTAAACACAAATTTGTACTAACAGATATGATGTCATTTTGAAAATGTAAAACTGATAAGTTTATAACATGCAAAGGGAGATTATATTTAGCACATTCCTATTTCTTATTACTTTTAATATTTATTAATTAAAACTATTATTGTGATTTTAGAGTCAGTACACCAAAATTGGCAATTTGATTATACTTTTTATAAGTTAACTGAAAAAGGTGGTCTAGCCAATATATAATGAATCATGCATCTCTGGTTAGAGCAGCATTTTTACTCTCTGGTTGAAATTCTAGCTAACCAATATATACTATTTAATAAATGAGAGTTGTATGAATGTTTATGTTCAATATATTTTCTGTAGGCTGCACAGAAGAAGTCATTTTCAAGATGGCTGTTTAAATCTGCCTGAGTTATTTCCTGCCGACTACCACCACACTTTTATTTATGATCATTCCTTGTCATTAATTCATACCTACAATTTAATATTTATTTGTTGACAATGCACTAAAAAGTTTCCTTAAGACAGACTGCAACATTTCAACATTATGTTCTAATAAATGCCTTTACACAAACATCAGTGTTTATGAGGCATAGATTAGAAAACGTTGTTTTGTTTAGCACTATTTTAGTTTATTTGCTTTTGCTTTTTCCAGTAACACAATATGCTGTCTAAGAATTTGATTTCAGGACTATCAAAAAAAAAGGTTCTGACATTTTAGTACTGATTTAAGTGAACTCAGCTTTCTTTAGTATAATTATAAAGACTAATTTACATAAAGCTGACTAGTATAAACTGAATATTGAGATTGTTAAATTTTTACAGCCCAGTTTGGGCAACTTAATACTTTATAAAGACAGCTCAAATTTATTTAACTTCAATTAATTATTCTGTCATTCAAAAATTTGCTTAACATTTATAACTAGTTGAAGGGCTAAGTTATGACTATCACAAAGCTAGGCATTTTTGCCTTCATGGGCCCCTTTCTGTATAAAAAATATTAACAATTATATTTTGCAATTGCATTGGTATAACAATAAACATAACATAGGCTCAAATTGCTATTATATCTCCATTTTAATTAGTATACTATTTATCTTTTCTTCTGGTTCAAAAGAAATTAAAATTGAGTCATTTCTGTGGGTCCCTAAAAATGTCATGGACTCCGTGCCTTCAGTCCCTAATGGATAAGCCAGTGAGTCTAACTAACAATTCTTGTTTTGAATTTTGTTTTCTCCATTCCTCACCCGCCTGCTCAGATTGTTGATTGAACATAAACTTTTGAATAACAAGTAGAGACAATTCATCTTGGGTTTATTGGCAACTTACTCCTTTTAAGTGATAATCTATAAAAATTTGCTAGGTCATTAAGTTAGTGAGGGCAGAAAGAAACTAACACTAATTCTGTGTTCAGAATGTAAATGATAGGGAAGTGACACAGCAAAACATACCTCTCAGTTAAGATTTTGGTTGAAAAGCCAACAGAAACTTCCTTTGTGAGGGAGTAAAACACTTATATTTTATTTAAAAAAGCTCTGATTTATTCTCTATAATCAAAATCTGTAATAAAAGCAAAGAAGTCTAGTAATCGATTTGGCATTATGATGATGATAAGAATAATGACAATGTATTGTTGAAATTCTGATGGAAGGAATTAAAGAAGCTAAGCTCTTTTAGACTCATTGGCACAGACTATGAAACGTAATAGCCTGCTAGTTCTTTCCTAATTTATTTGCTGCAATGGCAGACTTTGGATAACACAGAAAAATATAAAATGCATCAGAAAAATATGAAATGTATTGATCTCCCTCTACTTCAGATGCTTCCTGTCAGGTAGTTTACAACTGAACAATAAAGTGATTGTCAATTCATCGTTTTTTGATTAATATAAAATAAAAATTTCAATTTTTAAATTTTTAACTAATTTTTATTGAGATGTAGTTGATTTACAATGTTATGTTAGTTTCTGTTATACAGCCAAGTGAACCAGTTATTCACGTATATATATATTCACTCTTATTCAAATACTTTTGTTCATGTCATATGGGTCATTACCGAGTATTGAGTAAAGTTCCCTGTGCTATACAATAGGTCTTTATTAGTTAACTATTTTAAATATAGTAGTGTGCATGTGTTAACCCCATAAAATGATATATTTTAAAAATGTAAAGAAGAGCTTGATTGAAATTTCCAGTGGAGATATCAGGCCTATATATATATACAAGAGCATGTTTATGTAAATAATTAAGAAGCCACAAGAATAGACGTACTTTCCTTAGGAGGAAAAAATCATTTTCAGGAAATTTACATTGATATAATTGCAAATGTATTATTGAATTTCACAGTGAAACTTAGCATCTGACTGATTCAGTTAGCAAGCATTTGCAAAAGCTTTGAGATGGAACTTAGATGAATTTTAACAGTAAATTGTGAAGTCTAAAGTGTCTATAGAAATCCTACAGCTATATATCATCATATTTTAACTGATTTCATTTGTAATACTCACTGAACCTGAGCTATATAACAATGTTTATTTCTTTCAGAAGACATCGATATTCGCAATTGGTTTATCTCATTGTCCCACTGCTGAAAAACATTTATTTACTTAACATTTAAGGACTCCGGCAATTCTACTTACTAGAATTTCATATTTGAAAGGAGAAAGAATGAGGATGGGTATTGAGTTTAAGTAAGGGAGGAGGTTCTGGATGCATTTTGAATTGCAAATGGAATTAGGTAATATGTCTAGTTTTCCCTATTTAGTTAAAAATGTCAGAGGGTACACAGTAACATTTATTAGTTACTTATTTACACACACACACACATGCAAACACACACACAAAGTAAACAAAAAAGGTTATGCGTGAAGCAGTAAAGAGGACCTAGAGATAATCATGCTAAGTGAACTGTGTCACACAGAAAAGGAAAAATATCATATGATATCACTTATACATGAAATCTAAAATAGGACACAAATGAACTTATCTATAAAGCAGAAACAGATTCACAGACATAGAGAACAGATGTGTGGTTGCTAAGGAAGGTGGTTTGGGGGAGGAATGGATTGGGAGTTTGAGATTAGCAAATGCAGATTATTATATATAGAATGGATAAGTAACAAAAGTCCTACTGTATAGCACAGGGAACTATTTTTAATAATCATAATGAAAAAGAATATGAAAAAGAATGCATATATGTGTGTGTGTGTAGCAATTAACGCAACACTGTAAATCAACTATGCTTAGATAAAATTTTAAAGAAAATGTTACTCATTTTTGGCAAAAGAACTTCTATTCACAGTATTCAAGAATATTTTAGTCTAGAATGAATCATTATCTGCTATAACAAACAATCCCCAAACCTCAGCTGCTTGGCAAAATATATGTTCATTGCTTCCTTACTTCAAACAAATTGGATATTTTTTCTTGATTTTCTTTCAGCCTTTAAAATAATATGCTGTTATTTTACCTTTAATCTTCCACTGCTCAAAGCACTGATAGCTCTATTCCTTCTATATCCAAAGCTGAGCATGTCAAGTATACAAGGCACTTTAGTTCTCCCAAAGAAGTTTAGAATAAAAATTTTCAGATATAGATCTAAGATTTAATGCTGATCAGAGATTAATTCTGATCAACATTAGACGACAGAGGAACCAGAGCTCAAATTGCCAACATCAGTTGGATCATCGAGAAAGCAAGAGAGTTCCAGGAAAATATCTACTTCTGCTTTATTGACTATGCCAAAGCCTTTGATTGTGTGGATCACAATAAGCTGTGGAAAATTCTGAAAGAGATGGGAATACCAAACCACCTGACCTGCCTCCTGAGAAATCTGTATGCAGGTCAAGAAGCAACAGTTATAACTGGACATGGAACACAGACTGGTTCAAAATTGGGAAAGAAGTACATCAAGGCTATATATTGTCACCCGCCTTATTTAACTTATATGCAGAATACGTCATGCAAAATGCTGAGTTGGATGAACTACAAGCTGGAATCAAGATTGCTGGGACAAATATTAATAACCTCAGATATGCAGATGACACCACTCTTATGGCAGAAAGTGAAGAAGAACAAAAGAGCCACTTGATGAGAGTGAAAGAGGGGAGTGAAAAAGTTGGCTTTAAACTCAACATTCAGAAAACTAAGATCATGGCAACTGGTCCCATCACTTCATGGCAAATAGATGGGTAAATAATTGAAACAGTGAGAAAATTTATTTTGGGGGGCTCCAAAATCACTGCAGATGGTGACTGTAGCCATGAAATTAAAAGACACTTACTGCTTGGAAGAAAAGCTATGACCAACCTAGACAGCATATTAAGAAGCAGACATTACTTTGCCAACAAAGGTTAACTTTGCTAATCAAATCTATGGTTTTTCCAGTAGTCATGTATAGATGTGACAGTTGAACTATAAAGAAAGCTGAGTGCCATAGAATTGATGCTTTTGAACTGTGGTATTGGAGAAGACTCTTGAGAGTCCCTTGGGCTGCAAGGAGATCCAACCAATCCATCCTAAAGGAAATCAGCCCTGAATATTCATTGGATGGATTGATGCCGAAGATGAAACTCCAATACTTTGGCCACCTGATGCAAAGAACTGACTCACTGGAAAAGACCCTAATACTGGGAAAGATTGAAGGCAGGAAAGGAAGGGGTGATAGAGGATGAAATGGTTGGATGGCATCATGGACCCAATGGACTTGTGTTTGAGCAAGCTCTGAGCTTTGGTGATGGACAGGGATGCTTGGTGTGCTGCAGTCCATGCGGTCACAAAGAGTCAGATATGACTGAGTGACTGAACTGAACTGAGAGATTAATTTTAGTCATTCATAGGCCAAGAAGTGTACAAAGGTGGTGGGTGGGGAGAACTGGCAATAGGAGTTGTCAGCCCCAACAAGAAGGAGTAATGTATCAATGATATTGCCACTGCATGGTGATAATGAAATCAGTCTGACTTTTAGTTAGTTTTGTTAATCATTTGATTCTCTACAGACAGTAAGTTTTTTGGCCTGTACTCAAAACAGACATTTCCCTGATTCTGTTCTTTAAATGCTACTGGAGTCCTTCTAAACCAAGTGTTTTTCATTTCTAACAATTAAACCTTCATTTGAAGAATTGGATTAAAATTCAGGCTCTCTACTCAGTACTCAAGTTTGCTATTACACTTGAAATTCACCCTTAACCCTGGTTTTCTGGCCTGGGGCTAAAGTACGTGAATATTTGATGCTATTTTGCATTCTAATTTGATTTCCAGTAGGTATTTAACAAAAGGTTTTTAAAAGCAAAACAAAACCAAATTGAAGCACCCTAATCTGTAGGTTATATCAACCTTTCTTGCTTTTGACCTCTGCATTTATCCACATTCAAAACAATACTTAAAATTTTGTTTTGGTTGACTAGATTTCTTGGCAACTTAATGATTTTATGATTTAAATTAGAATATGCTCAGCTTTTCCCAGGCAGTTCAGTGAGTAAAGAAACTACCTGCAATGCAGGAGACATGGGATCGATCACTGGGTTGTGAAGATAACCTCGAGGAGAGCATGGTAAGCCACTCCAGTATTCTTGCCTGGAGAAATCCAAGGACAGAGAAGCTTGGCGGGATAAAGTACATGGGGTCACAAAGAGTCAGAGAGGACTGAAGTAACTGAGCATGTGCACGCATATGCTCAACTTTTGAGCGTCATGAACAGCAGTGCTATGCCCAAAAGACTAGTGTTCTTCCACTACCAGGACATTCTGCTGAACTGAACCACACAAAATGCACTTAGTTTTAGGCATGAGACCTGCACACATGGTTTTCCCCTTGAGTTTCAACTTTCTGCAGTTAAATCAGTTTCTCCAGAATCTTCTAGTCAACCTCACATCTAACTCTTCTCAATATTGGATAAAATAATTAATTTCTAATCTAAAAAGAAATATAATAATAAACATTGTTTTCTTGCCAAATATAATATTATGAAGAAAAATAACTAAGAAATAGCTAAGTAATTTCCAATCTGTATTTGGAAACTATACATTGTAAATTATCTACAGGCATTTTTCTTTTTCTTTTTGAAGGAACAAATCAAGATAATGAAAAATTTTAAGGATTTTTATCATAATCATTTCTAATGTGCCAGAAAGAATATATATTGATATTATGTATTACTTACTTCACATTTGCTGTCTTGAAATCTTATTTTTTAGTATAGGAAGGATTGGTGAGGAACATAGCTTTTTTAGAAAAATGAAATTTTCAGATCATCCCCAAATTGAATTTTCTCCAGTACTTTAAATTTTGGCTTCTATCAAATATTTCATTTAAGCTTTTGGATTTTGCTTATCTCTTGTGGAGACATAGAAATATAAATTTTTAAAAGCCTGACAACCAGAGCAAAGAGAAGGAGCAAATGTACAGCTTTGAGTCATCATTCTGGTGTAACTCTGATCATCTGTACTTCATTCAGTAATATTCAAGCATTTTAGAAGAGACAATTGGAAGAATAGATGGTCTGGTAGTGTGTAGATGACAATAAAATCAATAGAGAGGAGAAACTTAAACAGGCAGTAAATATTCATTTTAAATTCTGTATTTGGCAGTATAGTAAGAACAGAGAGAAACAGATTTAAGGATCTCTATATTTTAGATTAAACAAATGTCATGAGATAAATTTTTTGAATTACTTAAATTATTGGCATTAATATATACACACTACTATATATAAAATAGGCTTCCCAGGGGTTTCACTGATAAAGATCCGCCTGCCAGTGCAGGAGATGAAACTAATCCCTGGGTTAGGAAGATTCCCTGGAGAAGGATATGTCAACCCACTCCAGTACTCTTGCATGAGAAAGCCTATGGATAGAGGAGCCTGATGGGCTACAGTACATGGGGTCACAAAGATTCAGGACATGACTGAGTGATTGAGTAATTATGCATATGTAAATTAGATAATCAACAAAGACCTACAATATATAACAAGGAACTCTACTCAATACTCTGTAAAAACCTATATGGAAAAAAAGAATCTAGAAGAAATAAATGGATGGATATAGGTATATGTATAATTAATTCACTTTTCTATACATCTGAAAGATATACAACATAATCAACTGTACTCTAATATAAAACAAAAATTAAAATAAAAATCCCTTTTTGGCTTAAATATCTGTTAGTTTAAACCTCTTCCCAAACTTTATTTTCTGTATTATCCCTTGGGGAAATGTATCAAATAAAGAAGTACATCATTTAATAGTAAAAAAAAATAGAGTCATATTAGTCTTTATTCATCTTTTTCTCACAGTCCAAGTTATCCAGTTCTTTTCCCATTTAGAAATCAAAGTTTCTTTGCTTATATAATAATATTGTGATTAGTTGAGTAGTAAAAATGAGGATAAGAAATTAATTTTAACTAAACTTTCCTTGATCTTCATAGGTCTTTATTTCTATCAAAACTTACTTTTCAATAATTCACAATAAAATGACAAGGTACTCATGTGCATAGTGGCCAGATCTTATGGGACATTTGAATTCAGAACCACATAAGAATCTAGAAAGCCAAATTGCAGCATCTATAGCAATCAAAATCATTAGGGTTTGGTAAGCGACTGCTAATTTTCCAATTTTTACCTCTGTTTCCAAGTCAGGACCAACATGAGGAAGAAGAATATGAGAAGACTCTTGAGAGTCCCTTGGACTGCAAGGAGATCCAACCAGTCCATTCTGAAGGAGATCAACCCTGGGATTTCTTTAGAAGGAATGATGCTAAAGCTGAAACTCCAGTACTTTGGCCATCTCATGTGAAGGGTTGACTCATTGGAAAAGACCCTGATGCTGGGAGGGATTGGGGGCAGGAGGAGAAGGGGACGACCGAGGATGAGATGGCTGGATGGCATCACTGACTCGATGGATGTGAGTCTGAGTGAACTCCGAGAGATGGTGATGAACAGGGAGGCCTGGCGTGCTGCGATTCATGGGGTCGCAAAGAGTCGGACACGACTGAGCGACTGAACTGAACTGACCACTAATTAGGTAAGATATACCATTTATCATTAGCCTAGTTCCAACTTCCATATATCAACAATCACCAATCACGAAGATATATATTGTACAGCACAGAGAATATAGCCAATATCTTACAACAACTCTGATGGATTATAACCTCTAAAATTTGTGAAGCACTATGTTATACACCTGAAACTTATATAATACTGTAAGTGAACTATATCTCAAGAAAAAGCAAAGAAAACATTCTCCAGTTAGAACATACCTGAAGTCTCCCCACAGTTTTGGACTATAAAATTTATTTCCCATTTCCCTTATAGCATTTGAATTTCTGCCAAACGAGTGATGAAGGCTGACTCCCTTGCTATAGAAAGTTCTGAATTACTAGCCTCTATTTGTTCTAATTTTTGTGAACTTTATTTCCATATGCCATATAACTTCTTAGCTGACCTCTTCCACATCTCACAGATTTACTATGTTTGTACAAGTTGAGTTTTTACTCATCCTATTCTTGTGTTCTTAAGTGTCCTTTAGTCCTTTCAACTCAGTCAAAATCTACACATTCATCAAAATCACCCTCAAATTCCAACTCCACCAGGAAATAAATTTTCATGATCCAGTAACTCCAAGATCTAGTCTTCTCTTTCTTACTTAGCCTTTTGTAGCCTGGAAAGTCTGCACACACAAACCAAACATTTTGTGCTTGAATTTTTGAACCTAGCAGAGTTCAATCATAATTCAAAAAGTCCACTTTGGAAGGTAATAGGTGATGCTCAAATGCCATATAGAAAAATTATGAAGGTCACAGTGACTTAAATTCTCATAAAAGTTTTTATCTTTTTATACAGGTTACAGTTGTCTAGCAAAAATTCCAGTTTTTCTAACTCTCCAGTTCAGTTCAGTACAGTCGTTCAGTCGTATCTGACTATGATCCCATGGACTTCAGGCTGCCAGGCTTCCCCGTCAATCACCAACTCCTGGAACTTGCTCAAATTCATGTCCGTGGAGTCAGTGATGCCATCTAACCATCTCATCCTCTGTCGTCCCCTTTTCTCCTGCCTTCAATCTTTCCCAGAATCAGGGTCTTTTCTAATGGGTCAGTTCTTCATATCAGGTGGCCAAAGTATTGGAGCTTCAGCTTCAGCATCAGTCCTTCCTAACTCAAGAATTCTAATCCCTACAAGAGTCTGTGATGATGAGAGTGAAATCTTTCAAAAAGACACATTTGTGTAGTATGTGTGTGATATCTGGATGGGTTAACTCATTGTACCTCTTATTATTTAATTTTTCAATCAGTTCAGTCAGTTCAGTAGCTCAGTCATATTGGACTCTTTGCCCCCATGGATTGCAGCTGGCCAGGCTTCCCTGTCCATCACCGACTCCCGGAGCTTACTGAAATCATGTCCATTGAGTCGATGATGCATCCAAATATCTCAAATTTTAGTAATACTAAAAATCAAATATTTTTATCATCAGTTAAATTTACCTCTAACAAATCTTATCTTAAGCTTTATGATGTATATCATCCTCTTTCTAGGCTTCTCTGGTGGCTCAGGGGTAAAGAATCTACCTGCCAATGCAGGAGACCTAAGTTCAATTCCTAGGTCAAAAAGACCCCCTGAAGAAGAAAATGGCAACCCACTCCAGTATTCTTGACTGGAAAATTCCAAGGACAAAGGAGACTGGCAAGCTATAGTCCCTGCGGTTGCAAAGAGTTGGACAGAACTTAGTGACTAAACAACATCCTCTTTTATAAGTTAAAGATACTTTTCATTTCATATACAGAACATTCCCTTACCAATTTAATATACTCTGCTATCTATTGTTATAAAAAGTGATAATATGTTAAATCAAAATAATATTCCAATTAACATTATCTTGACCAGTACCAGAAAAACCTTTAGTTTTCTTCAGGGAATGAAACTGATATTCAATATCTTTGCATCACAAATGAAAAGTGAAGGACATATTATTGTAACTGTTGTAAACTTTGTCTGAACTTTTTTATCCATCCTGTTTCAAATTCTTTGTATCCATATTGTCAGTATTGTCATATAAATTATGGCCAAGTATGCTGTAAAAGGGCTTCGCAAGTGGCTGAGATGGCAAAAATCCTGCCTGTAATGTTGGAGACCTGGGTTCGATCCCTGAGTTGGGAAGATCCCTGAAGAAGGAAATGGCAACACAATCCAATATTCTTGCCTGGAGAATTCTATGGACAGATGAGCCTGGTGGAGCTACAATCCATGGGGTTGCAAACTTAGACACAACTGAGTGACTAACACACTCACACACATGCATGCACACGTGCATACACACACACACACACACACACACGATGTAAAAATTGAGTTTCTCAGAGACCATTGACTAAATATAAACATATATTGCCTTATAATCCATGGATTAAAAAATCATTCAATCCAATTAAGAATGTTATTTAATACAATGTCAGACTCTCTGCAGCCCCATGGACTGTATCCTGCCAGGCTCCTCTGTCCATGGCATACTCCAGGCCAGAATACTGGAGTGGGTAGCCATTCTCTTTTCCAGGAGATCTTCCCAACCCAGGGACTGAACTCAGGTCTCCCACATTGTGGGTGGATTCTTTACCATCTCAGCCAAGAGGGAAGCTATTAATTACAACAAGAAAATATCAAATAAGATCAAATTAAAATTTTGAAATACAATGATTGAGAAATGTTAAAATATTCACTGAAAAAGTTCAAGTGGAAATTCTGGTGTATTCATATGATTTCTGAATTATCTTGGTCCTGTATAACCATTTCCTATGTGATGCCAGTTTTTCTTCTTATAACATATTGCAATTGCAATCAACATTCTGTGTTTTCTATCACTTTTATGATAGTGTTAGCAATTTGCTATTAATGGAGAAAATAAATTTTGTACATGTGAACTTACTTAGAATGACATACTTGCTTAGCACAGTTTTGTGACACAAGTTACCATGGATCCACAGAGTCCAAGGCATGGCATTAACTCCTTACCCTGAGGATGTGAGGGCTGCCTATGTTCATGAAAACATCTCCACAGTCAAAATAAAGAACATTTCACCATCCCTCAAAGTGTGTTTATGACATTTTGTAGTTAGTCCATCTCTCTCTCTCTCTTTTTTTTAACCCTTCCTTAGGTAGCCCTGATCTGCTTTATCTTAGATAGTTTAATTTGCATTTTCTAGGATGCTGTAAAACCAGTATCTAACTTTAAGGTCTGGCTTCCTTTATGTAGTAGAGTTTGAGATTCATCCAGGTTGTTGTATGTATCAACAAAGTAATGAAATAAATTAAGCATATATTAAAAGACATTACTAGGAATCAGCGAACTAAAATGGACTGGAATGGGTGAATTTAACTCAGATGATCATTATATCTACTACTGTGGGCAGGAATCCCTCAAAAGAAATGGAGTAGCCATCATGGTCAACAAAAGAGTTTGAAATGCAGTACTTGGATGCAATCTCAAAAAAGACAGAATGATCTCTGTTCGTCTCCAAGGAAAACCATACAATATCACAGTTATCCAAGTCTATGCCCCAACCAGTAATGCTGAAGAAGCTGAATTTGAACGGTTTTATGAAGACCTACAAGATCTTTTAGAACTAACACCCAAAAAAGATGTCCTTTTCATTATAGGGGACTGGAATGCTAAAATAGGAAGTCAAGAAACAACTGGAGTAACAGGCAAATTTGGCCTTGGAATGTGGAATGAAGCAGGGCAAAGATTAATAGAGTTTTGCCAAGAAAATGCACTGGTCATAGCAAACACCCTCTTCCAACAACACAAGAGAAGACTCTACACGTGGACATCACCAGATGGTCAACATCGAAATCAGATTGATTATATTCTATGCAGCCAAAGATGGAGAAGCTCTATACAGTCAACAAAAACAAGACTAGTAGCTGACTGTGGCTCAGATCATGAACTCCTTATTGCCAAATTCAGACTCAAATTGAAGAAAGTAGGGAAAACCACTAGACCATTCAGGTATGACCTAAATCAAATCCCTTATGATTATACAGTGGAAGTGAGGAATAGATTTAAGGGCCTAGATCTGATAGATAGAGTGCCTGAAGAACTATGGAATGAGGTTCGTGACATTGTACGGGAGACAGGGATCAAGACCATCCCCATGGAAAAGAAATGCAAAAAAGCAAAATGGCTGTCTGGGGAGGCCTTACAAATAGCTGTGAAAAGAAGAGAGGCGAAAAGCAAAGGAGAAAAGGAAAGATATAAGCACCTGAATGCAGAGTTCCAAAGAATAGCAAGAAGAGATAAGAAAGCCTTCTTCAG
>SJYT01008450.1:41321-54157 GCA_006410635.1 Cephalophus harveyi | reverse complement strand
TCCTGACACAGAGAATGAGATTCCACTGTGGTCGCACCAGGGATGGCTTGAGTTTTAGGGGATGAGCTTGGCAACAGCTGGCAGCCCTCTAAGTGAAAAGGGAGAAATAAAGTGCTCTATTTTCCCTCTTTTCCTGGATCTGAGAACTTCAAGGGAATATTGATAATCTTCATCCAAATAAAATCTTCAGCTAAAAAAACTCACTTAGAAAATGTGTTTTTAATATTATGTCAATGTGATTTTAATATTATGTCAATGTGATTTAGTGTGACAACAAAACTGTTCTTTTCCAAAATCCAAGACTGAAAAAAAGGATTTAGAAACAAATCATAGTAAAATTTCTGAAGATCATAACCATTTAAAGTCTTCAAGGAAAATAGATTTTAGAAAATTGTTATCTTTAAGTAATCATGAAATTAATCATTATTCAAGAAAATTGAAACAGTATGACTATTTTTCTACAAGTGACCATTTAAAGACAATTATAACCATGAAGGTATATATTTTTCCTGGTTTTCAAAAACATTGATGATATCTGATGTTTGCTTTCTCTCTCTGAGCAACAGGAAGTGTGAGTAACATCTTAGGGAAGGCGAAGTCAGGCACTCTAGCACGTAGAGGTCATATTTTGACTTTGTCCAAAATCACACAGTGATAAAAGATACATTTCCTGGAATGCTTTTCCAGGTTTTCTGACCTTTCCACAGCACCCTACTGCCCTTTTTTCTAAGCCTGAATTACATCTACCAACAAGTGCTTTCATCAATCATAGGGAACATAGTAAATTCTATGGGTCATGATCTGTCCATGTAAAGTGATAGAGTTTGGGGATGCTTTGTATTCCATTCTTATTCTTTTTTTCTTCACTTTCTTACATTTGCATGCTATTTTACACTTATTGCAGCTTTATTTACAGAAAGTCATTTGTCTTAATGTGGATAAAGTTTATTGAATTTTAAAGAGAAAGTAAAAGAGAGAGAATACTAATTGATATAACACTAAATATCAGAACTGAACATGTACAATTCTAATCTATGAATGTACATCCAGTGGCTATTTTCACAAATAGCAAAAGACATATATATAAGACTGTTAATTTCTGTATTATTTGTATGATGAAACATTTGGCAACACCTCAAATGTTGATTTCCTACAGGTATATGAATATTCGTATATTAAAAAATATACATACAAAAGAATGAAAGTGAAAGTTGCTCAGTCATGTCCAACTCTTTGCGACCCCATGGACTATAGAGTCCATGGAATTCTCTAGGCCAGAATACAGGAGTGGATATCCTTTCCCTTCTCCAGGGAATCTTCCAAAGCCAAGGATCGAACCCAGGTCTCCCACATTGAAGGCAGATTCTTTACCAACTGAGCTACAAGTGAAGCCCAAGAATACTGGAATGGGTAGTCTATCCTTTCTCCAGTGGATCTTCCCAATGCAGGAATCGAACCAGCAGGTGGATTCTTTACCAACTGAGCTATCAGGGAAGCCTGCAAAAGAAAGAAACTGGACCCTTGTCTCATCACATAACAAACAAACAAACAAACAAACTCAAAGGATAGGAGACTTGGATGAAGACCTGAAACAATAAAACTCCCAGGGAAATAAAATATAAGTAGTTAAGCTCCTTGACTTATCTTAGCAATGATTTTTTAGAACTGACAAAAGCAACAAAAGCAAAAATTTAAAAAAAAAACAATCTGATTATAAAATAAGCAGAAGATCTGAATAGATATTTTTCCAAAGATGTCCAGATGGCCAACAGGTACATGGAACTATGTAAGACATCACTGATCATCATGGAAATGCAAATCAAAACCACAATGAGATACCATCTTGTAGCTGGCAGAATGGTTATCATCAAAAAGATAAGAAGTAAGTATTGGTGAGGACTAGAAGAAAAGGGAACCATTATGAATGGTTAGTGGGGTTTTTAATTGGTGTAGCTACTATGGAAAACAGTACAGAGTTTCCCCAAAAATTAAAAAAAAGAATTGCCGTGGGATCCAGAAATTCCAACTCTGGGTATTTATCTGAAGAAAATCAAAATACTAACCTCCAAAAGATATATGCACCCCTATGTTCAGTGCAACATAATGTACAATAGCCAAAATGTGTCAACAACCCAAGGGTCCATTAATGGATGAATGAATGTAAAGCTTATGGTGTATATATACACACATATATACATATATCATTCCAGTCCCAAAGAATGCTCAAACTACTGAACAATTGCACTCATCTCACACGCTAGTAAAGTAATGCTTAAAATTCTTCAAGCCAGGCTTCAGCAATATGTGAACTGTGAACTTCCAGATGTTCAAGCTCGTTTTCGAAAAGGCAGAGGAATCAGAGATCAAATTGCCAACATCCACTTGATCATGGAAAAAGCAAGAGAGTTCCAGAAA
This sequence comes from Cephalophus harveyi, assembly GCA_006410635.1. Taxonomy (NCBI): domain Eukaryota; kingdom Metazoa; phylum Chordata; class Mammalia; order Artiodactyla; family Bovidae; genus Cephalophus; species Cephalophus harveyi. Next base: position 51,742 of record SJYT01008450.1, on the reverse strand, counting down.
AACATCTACTGCTGCTTTATTTACTATGCCAAAGCCTTTAGCTGTGTGGATCACAATAAACTGTGGAAAATTCTGAAAGAGATGGGAATACCAGACCACCTGACCTGCCTCTTGAGAAACCTGTATGCAGGTCAGGAAGCAACAGCTGGAACTGGACATGGAACAACAGACTGATTCCAAATAGGAAAAGGAGTACGTCAAGGCTGTATATTGTCACCCTGTTTATTTAACTTATACGCAGAGCACATCAGGAGAAATGCTGGGTTGGATGAAGCACAAGCTGGAATCAAGATTGCCAGGAGAAATGTCAATGACCTCAGATGTGCAGATGACACCACCCCTATGGCAGAAAGTGAAGAAGAACTAAAGAGCCGCTTGATTAAGGTGAAAGAGAGTGAAAAAGTTGGTTTAAAGCTCAACATTCAGAAAACGAAGATCACGGCATCTGGTCCCATCACTTCATGGCAAATAGATGGGGAAACATTGGCTGACTTTATTTTTCTGGTAGATGTGCAGATGACACCACCCCTATGGCAGAAAGTGAAGAAGAACTAAAGAGCCGCTTGATTAAGGTGAAAGAGAGTGAAAAAGTTGGTTTAAAGCTCAACATTCAGAAAACGAAGATCACGGCATCTGGTCCCATCACTTCATGGCAAATAGATGGGGAAACATTGGCTGACTTTATTTTTCTGGGCTCCAAGATTGCTGCAGATGGTGACTGCAGCCATGAAATTAAAAGATGCTTACTCCTTGGAAGGAAAGTTATGACCAGCCTAGACAGCATATTCAAAAGCAGAGATATTACTTTGCCAACAAAGGTCTGTCTAGTCAAGGCTATGGTTTTTCCAGTAGTCATGTATGGATGTGAGAGTTAGACTATAAAGAAAGCTGAATGCCGAAGAATTGATGCTTTTGAACTGTGGTGTTGGAGAAGACTCTTGAGAGTCCCTTGGACTGCAAGGAGATCCAACCAGTCCATCCTAAAAGAGATCAGTCCTGGGTGTTCATTGGAAGGACTGATGTTGAAGCTGAAACTCTGATACTTTGGCCACCTGATGCCAAGAGCTGACTCATTTGAAAAGACCCTGATACTGGGAAAGATTGAGGGCAGGAGGAGAAGGGGACAACAGAGGATGAGATGGATGGGTGGCATCATTGACTTGATGGGTGTGGGTTTGGGTGAACTCTGGGAGTTAGTGATGGACAGGGAGGCCTGGAGTGCTGCGGTTCATGGGGTCGCAAAGTGCCGGACACAACTGAGTGACTGAACTGACTGATACATATACCATAGGATATTATTTAACCATTAAAAAACAATGAAATCTTGTCATTTGTGACAACATGGATGGGTCTTGAGGGCATTATGCTAAGTGACGTAAGTCCGAAAGAGAAAAACAAATACCATATGATCATTTATATGTGGGAAGAAAAAGTTTATAGTTACAGGGTAGTGGTTGCCAGCATTGGGGGAGTTTGAAACGGGTAAAATGGGTGAAGGTGATCAAAAGGTACAAATTTCTAGTTATAAAATTAATGTTATGTGAATATAACATACAACCTGGTGACTATAGTTAATAATATTCTATCATATGGTTGCAAGTTGCTGAGAGAGTAGTTCTTAAAATTTATCAGTTTTAAAAGTTCTGTAAATATGTATGGTGACAATGTTAACTAGACTTATTGTGGTGATAATTTCACAATATATGCAAACATTGAATCATTATGCTGTTGATCACAATGTTGTATGTCAATTGTACTTCAAATTAGAAAATCTTACAATCACCTGAATGATGTCTCAGATTTGCTTAAATCAATGTTCTTAATTTAAAAAACATTTATTTCTTTCTATTTCCATTCTTTTAGTTTCTTCCTGTGTACAGAGAATGAGGGAAAATCTATATGTCCCTGTCTGACTGTCTTTGGACTTCAGAGATCTCCCCAGCTGTCTTAACATTTTGACCTCTGAGTTGACGGAAGAGTTATATCATGTTCTCTAACTTCTCTTACTCACTATTCCACCTGATTCAGTCCCCCAAAGTGACATATAGGAGACGGTATTAATATTTTCTATTGGTGCCTTACTACCACCATACCTACACACACCCCTTCAATACATGCAAGATGATGTTGAGTGTGTCTTCAATACATTGTTATCTCTCTTCCCTTTATCTACACTAACCTGGATCAGGCCCCATCATTTCTCAGGTGGATAACTTTCATACCCTAATCTGATGTTCCAGCTTACAGTTCATGTTCTTCACATTGCAGATAAAATTATCTTTCTCTAAAATGGTATCCTGATTACATCACTCTGTTCTTACTTGTTTTTGTTAAATGTTTTTTTTAATCATGTATGAGTCTTCCCATCACTTATACTTTGACAGCCAAATTCCACAGCTAGTTCCTGGCCCTTGATACTGTATGCAGCATCAGTCCCCATTCCACTCTTGCATTCAACACCCACAGTGCAAGATTCCCAGCTGTGCCACATTGCCTCCCAACCCCTTCTGTTTGCACATGGCACCCCTGTGCCAGTAACACTGCTGCTCTCTGATAAATTTCACCAGTTTCTGCTTTTTCTTGAGGTCTCTGCTCCAGGAGATACTAATTTGAGCATTCCCAGAACATCATAAGTGGAGTCAATTACCTTCTGCTTCTGGTGCCCTTATTACCTTATCCAAATGCTGTTATAAACCTCCACATCATGATATCTGTCTGTTCCACATCGGCTACATTTCCCACCAGCAGGGATCATAACTGGCTCCCCTTGGGACCTGGCCCCACACCTGGCAGTAACAGAGATCTTAGTTTGGATACCACTAAAAAGTAAACACTGAAACATGGTCTTAAGTGCAAGAGGTGATCTCATAAGAAGCATAAGAGCAGGAATAGGGAACAGATGAGGGAGACAGAAAGTTAAGAAAAGGTCCACTGTAAGTAGGTCACTCTTGCAGTCAACTGGGACTCTGGTGTTCCAGGGACCATCTGAGGAGCCACCTGGGACATTCCTCAGGGAAGCTGGGGTATTTATCCATTATCTCCCATGGGTCATTATTTAAGGGCTGTCCTCAGCCTTCTGGACTGCATGGCTTGCAGACTGAACAAAATCCTGCAGCCTAAGAGAAAGCCCCCACCTGTGAAAAAGAACAGTGTAGGTCTGAGATGGGAGTCATAAGGGTACATCTGCCACAGACCCAGGATATGAACAGCATCTTCCCAATTGAATGAATAAATTTTTTAAAAAAGATTGCAATGGACTGTGAGAAATGAGAAGAATTTTGACTGAAGCAGATGAGATTTGGGTGATTTTTTAATTGGTAGTTTATTTATTTGTTTGTTTTTATAATCTATAGCAGAGAAGCATATTCTATAGTAGGATATCATTCATTAAATTTGGGGAATACAGAATTGCAAAGCTATTTGAGATCAGATCGTCTGTCGGTCTAGTTACTCTTCCTCCAGTTACAGAAGCTGCATTCATTGTTTCCTCTCAAAGTGTTTCTCAACCTGCTTGTGAATACAAATGATAAGAGCTTGTAGTCACCCCGTGCTTGGAACACCTACTCGTTTGGGGGTTATTCTCATGAGATATTGAATCTTTGTCACCTTTTCAGGATGTATCCTTTAAAGACACTGAAGTTGAGAATAGTCTTCAACTTGACATCACTTCTTCAATGCTAAGAACAGTGTGTGTTCTCCCCTTACCCTACCTGACATTTGCACACTTTCAACAACCTGAAACTACTCACATGGGGGCCCCACACCTCCAAAGGCCTCCCAATGTGTCACTGCACCTCATAGAAAATAGTGCCCAGGACTGGTCACAGGTCTCCCATAGACCTGAAGGAGTGCAAAATGTGAGATACGGCAGTGTACTGACGGACTCTGCCCAGGACTCTGACCATGGTGCTGGAATTAGCTGGAATTAGGGGTCCGGTCCCCCAGGCACACTTGGCTTATTTCATTCTTGGATTCAACTTGCACACCAGTCTTTGCCTTCCAATACATACTCAAATTTCATTTCTGATGGGCTTCCCCTGCCTCTCAAGTATTCACCTCTCAGCTGCACATCAGGACCAAGGGCGAATCAAGTGTGCAATAGTCAAGTGAGGCATCTGGTGTGTCGTTGACATGACAAGAATGTCCTGATAGGGCTGTGGAGCTGATCACTGGTCAACTGCCATGGTTCCAACATCAGCCTAGGCTAAGCCATGATCTCTAGAAAGACTGTGCTTATTTCTGGATATTCAGTGACTCTACTGTTTAATACAAATGAATAATAATAATAAACCTGGTGACTCAGTAGTAAAGAATCTGCCTGCCATGCAGGAAACTCAGGTTCAATCTCTGGATTGGGAAGATCCCTTGAAGAAGAATATGGCAACTCACTCCAGTATTCTTGCCTGGGAAATCCTATGGACTGAGGAGCCTGGGAGGCTACAGTCCATGGGGTTGCAAGAGTCAGATACAACTCAGCCCCTAAACCAACAATCATGAATGAGAGAAGTATGTAAAATTATAAAGAATTGGCATCAATATTATTTATTAAGACCACAGGAACACTTATTTTTTTCTTAGTTATATATTGTGTAGGTTTTCTTTCATGAGCATATAATATCTTAAATCAAGGAAAATACAGTAAACAGCAGAAAAATACAAAATTCAAAGACATAAAGATTTTTGTGATGGATTAGGTACCAGGGAGTAAAATAATCTCACCTAAGGGGAAAGCAAGGGACACAAATAAAATGTAGTTGATGAAATCTTGCACGTTGGGCTTTTTCATTGTAGCCATTGCATTAACTGGTGCTCTCTGAGGAGCTTTAAGAATGCTGCAGATGTGTGCTGGGGTCATCAAAAACAAATAATAGACAAATAATACTAACATTTCTAATAACAGTGTCACTAAAGGACAGAGCAGTTCACTTGATCCTTACACATACAGGAACTTGGGCCAAATATTATTCTTGATATTTTATGAGGATGCAAAAAATTACCCTAGAATGAGTGTAACAAGACGTTAAAATGGAACTTTTGGCTGAAACATGTAGATACCAAATTCCAAAGTTATTGGTTCAACACAGTTTATAAAATATATAGCCAAGAAGTGGTTAGAGGACTCAATTCAGAAGCTTGTGGGGCAGAGCATGTGCCTGTGTTCTTGTGCTACACACCCACTGAAAAAAGTTAAGTAAAATGAATGTTTTATGAGCAAATCTTAATCTGCATGTGATCTGAGGACAGATTGCCTGTGGGGCCTCAGGGATCAGTGCCGACTGTATGCCTGGTGTAGCCCTAGCCCCACAGGGGTCTTTGTTGTCTGTAGGGGGCTTGCTCAGTGCAGATAGTCTCTTAAGTAAGTCTTTTATTTTCTGTTTCTGCTACTTGAACATCTTGGGACTTTGTGACCCTGGATGGACAGGACCACCATCCTCCTGCTCTAATCACCCCAGGGGCCAGGTACCAGACAACCAGGGGCAGCCCCTGTGTCCCAAAGCTCACTGAAATTATTCAAACTAATCCATCCTAAGCCTGTTTACCCTTCCTGTTGCCTGTTTCTTTCTGCAGAAGCCACAATAAAGGGTCTTTGTCACATTTCCCCCCTCTCCCTCTGCCTCCTGACCCACGCTGGTGCTATCCTGTGTGGACCCCCGGAGAGTGGTGGGCTCCCTGCTCTTGGGAACTGTGAATGAAAAACTATATTTATAGAATTTTGCCGTTTTCTGTAAAAATAAATAATTAAAAAAACTACCTTTATAATGACAATCATCTTCTGATCTGCTGGCCTTGCCACATCTCCAATTTCCTACTAATACATTATAATTTAAAGCAGATAAGAAATGGGCCATATGGCATTTGAGTCTACTAAGATGAACTAGTCCTAAACATAGGCCATCTGGCTCTCTAAGTCAACCTACCTTTTGAGGGGAGAGGTGAGGTGAAGCACCTGCAAAACAAAGAGGTCTCTCAGAACACATATGAGTAAGATAATTTTTAATGTCAATATAGTTATCATAGTGAGACATGAAATACTACTTTTTTTTCTAAGTAGTCACCACATATCTGCTTACTACTCTCATGTATATTCATTCTTTCTTGTTTATTTCAGAAGTTAGTTCCTGTTTTTGAAAACTTATATTTTTACATTTTGAGATGCTTTCATTTTCCATGATTTTCACCACTGTTGATTGTCACATGATGCATTCTTCTGGCAACCCATGGCAAGTTCCAACCACTTGCATGTCTGAATTGAATTTTTAATCACTGATTGTTCTACAGTTTCACCTCACTTGGGCTCTACTTGCTCACTCGAATGCTTGTGTCATCATTTCTAGTTCAGTAGCCAGTCCCATCACTGGAGGAGGCAAAAAATCCAGATTGGAATTCTCATGTATATATATCTTTTACAAATGACATGCTTATCTTTTTGGAAAAATATTGTGGCATAATACATGTAAAATAAAAATTTGCATGTGTATAACTGCTTTTAATTGGAGTATAGTTGACATACACCGGGGTGCTTGTTTTTTCTGTACAGCATAGTGAATCAGTTATACATATATCGTCTCTTTTAAAAATTATTTTCCCATGTAGATCATTACAAATTTCCCATGTAGATCATTTCCCTGTGCTAAGCAGTAGGATCTTATTAGTTATCTATTTTTTTTTAATTTTATTTTTACTTTATTTTACTTTACAATACCGTATTGGTTTTGCCATACATAGATGTCCATCAGCAGATGAATGGATAAGAAAGCTGTGGTACATATACACAATGGAGTATTACTCAGCCATTAATAAGAATTAATTTGAATCAGTTCTAATGAGATAGTTATCTATTTTATATATAGTAGTGCATATATGTCAATCCCAATGTCCTGATTTATCCCTCTACCCCCTGTTCCCTCTTGGTAGCCATAAGTTTGTTTTATACATCTGTGACCCTGTGTTTTGTAAGTAAGTTCTTTTGTACCATTTTTTAAATTCCACACGTAAGCAATATCATAAGACAGCTGTCTTCCTCTATCTGACTTTCTTCTAATGTTTAAGTGTACAGTTCAGTGGCATTAAGTACATCCATATTATTGTGCCACCATCAGGACTATGCATCTTGGGAACTTTTCTTCTTCCTAAACTGAAATTGTGTACCCACCCAACCACAATTTCCCATTTCCCTCTCTCCCCTCAGTCCCTGGCAACCATAATTCCACTATCTATTCTGTGACTTTGGCTACGTTTGATACCTCATATAGGCATAATCATACAATATTTGTCTTTTGAGGACTGACTCATTTCACTCAGCATAAGGTCCTTAAGGTTTATTCATGACTTAGTATTTATCAGAATTTCATTCCATTTTAAGATTAAATAATATTCCACTGGATGTTTATATCACATTTTATTCATTCATCCATCAGCGGACATTTGGGTTGTTTCTTCCTTTCACCTATTGTGAACAGTGCTGCCATTGACACTAATATGTTTTCAATTCTTTTGAGTATATACTAAAAGTATAATTACTAGATTGTATGATAATTCTATTTTTAATTTTTGAGAAAGCATCAAACTATTTTCCATAGAAGCCATACCATTTTATAGTCCCATCAGCAAGGTACAAGGGTTTCAACATCTCTACGTGCTTGTCAACATTTATTTTCAATTTTTTCTTTAAAATTTTTACAATAACCATCCTAATGAGTATGAAGTGTATCTCACTGTAGTTTAATTTACATTTCCTTTATGATTAGTGATGCTCAACATCTTTTCATGTGCTTTTTTGTCATTTGTATATCTTCTTTAGAGAAATGTCTATCCAGTTCCTCAGCCCATTTTTTAATTGGGTTACCAGTTTTTTGTTGTTGTTGATTGTAGGAGTTCTTTATATATGCATGTGTTAATCTCTTATCAGACACATGGTTTAAAAATGTTTTCACTTATTATGTGTGCTGCCTTTGTACTCTGATAATACAGTTCTTCAATGCACAAAAGTTTTAATTTTGATGCAGTCCAATTTGTCTCTTTTTTTCTTGTGTTGCCTGTGCCTTTGATGTTACATGCAAGAGATCTTTGCTAAATTCCACATCATGAAGCTCTTTTAAATTTTCTATTTTCTTCTAGAAAATTTATAGTTTTTACTCTTAAGTTTAGGTCTGTTGCCCATTTTGAGGTTTTTTTGTGTGTGTATGGTATATGGTAAAAATCCAATTTCATTCTTTTATATCATGACCATCTTTTGAATTAAGACAACATGGTGTTAATTTTGGTGTTATCATTTCCATTTTCTAAATGGGTTCACAGAGATTTAGAATAATAAATGCTTCACCTTTGTCCCTCAGCTAGACAATAGCAGTGACAGTTCAAACATAGTTTATTTATTCCAGTCTCAAGCTCAGAAATATGCAGAGAAGTTAAGAAGGCTCAGGCCAAAAGTAACTAATCTGAATTTGTTTTCCTTGTAATATAAAGTAAGTTCATATAGTGGGATTCTGCTTTCAATTTTGCACGTATTACCCATTGCTCATGATGGGTGTTTATGTTCATTTCATGTTTGTAACCTCACAGGGTTATCAAAACAAAATTAACTCCTGGACATTATCAAAAAACCTTCAATACTCACTCTCCTTAATTGCTAGAATATAGGTAAGCTAGAAAGAAATGGTTAAGGGAAAGTTACCTGCTGCCAGAAAGCTCTCACTGATTGGCAATCACTTAAATTGAGTATGAAGTGAAAATGAAAGTCACTCAGTCGTGTCTGACTCTTGTGACCCCATGGACTGTAGCCTGCCAGGCTCCTCTACCCATGGAATTTTCCAGGCAAGAATACTGGAGTGGCTTGCCATTTCCTACTGCATGAATTGAGTATATGTATCACTATTCATAAGCGCTGACATGCAGAGCTCTTTATTGTTGAAAAGACCTTGTGTGTTCTTTGTGTTGTTCCCTCACTCAATATTCATTTATTTGAGTGAGGACTGGCAGTGGGTTGTCTAGGCACCAAGAGGAGGAAGAAAGCATTTTTGAACTTGTGAGCTCACAATTATGTGCACTGTGAATGGCTGCACAGCTGGGCACAGGGTGTGGGGAAGCATGGAGGGACTTCCCCAACCACATTTCAGGAAGGAGAGCCAGAGCACACTTTGTAGAGGAGGAGGCAGCCCAGCTGAGACATTAAGGATGAGTAAGGAGAGCATTTCTTGCAGCCCTTATTGTGAGTCAGGGGCCTTTAAAGTTCATATATCCACTCATATAATCCTTATAATAGCCCTTTGCAGTGGATTCTCTTACTATCCCAATTTTATAGATAAGAACACTGGTTCAGGAAAGATGACACAATTAGTAAGATCTGCAGGCAGCGAGGAAGAGAAAGATATACCAGGCAGAGAGAGCTGTTTATGTCAAGGATGGGGCCAGAGACAGTGAGACCTGTCTGAGGAACGAACAGGAAGAGGGATACGTTGACTATTCAGGTTGTAATGGAGTGACATGCTGATTGGAGACATTTGGACTTTCTGTTGTAGGCAGAGGATACTTGGTGAGGCTTGCTCTGCAAATGTCTGAGGAATCGTGAAACTCTTGAGTAGTGTTTGCAAAATTGTTGTTATTGTACTAAGTCATGTCTGACTCTTAGTGACCCCAAGAACTGCAGCACACTTGACTTCCCTGTCCTTCACTATCTCCTGGAATTTGCTCAAACTTGTGTCTGTTGAATCAGTGATACCATCCAGCCATCTCATCCTCTGTTGCCCTTTGTATGCATTTCTTTGCTTAGAAGATTCATTTATTTTATCAGATTGCCAATGAATTAAAAGGTTAACAGGTGCTGCAAATGGTAGAGAATCATTCAAGGATCTTCACCAGAAGAACAGCCCTGGACATATTTTCCTGGCCAAATTGAAGCAGGGCGGGTTCAGGGCAGGATGACCCCTTGCTGCACTTCTGTGGTAACAGACTGATGACCTGTGTCCATCACTTTCCTTACATATTGATCCCATTCTGGACACAGTTTCATCCGGGTAAACCTATGAGCTATCTTCAGTTCATTTGCCCTATGACCCACTCTCAAAAGGATAGATGTTTGCTTACTAGCTGTTGAATGAAATGGATACATATATCTGTAGTGCTTGGATACTTAAATGAAGGTAAATATTAAGACATGAAAACAAGTAAGCTAGTAGGAGACTTAAAATATATAAATAAAGGTTCAGTTCAGTTCAGTCGCTCAGTCATGTCCAACTCTTTGCGACTCCATGAATCGCAGCACGCCAGGCCTCCCTGTTCATTACCATCTGTCAGAGTTCACTCAGACTCACGTCCATAGAGTCCGTGATGCCATCCAGCCATCTCATCCTCGGTCGTCCCCTTCTCCTCCTGCCCCCAATCCCTCCCAGCATCAGAGTCTTTTCCAATGAGTCAACTCTTCG
>SJYT01008450.1:26219-41001 GCA_006410635.1 Cephalophus harveyi | reverse complement strand
TGCTTCCTGACCTGCATACAGATTTCTCAAGAGGCAGGTTAGGTGGTCTGGCATTCCCATCTCTTTCAGAATTTTCCACAGTTCATTGTGATCCACACAGTCAAAGGCTTTGGCATAGTCAATAAAGCAGAAATAGATGTTTTTCTGGAACTCTCTTGCTTTTTCCATGATCCAGCGGATGTTGGTAATTTGATCTCTGGTTCCTCTGCTTTTTCTAAAACCAGCTTGAACATCAGGGAGTTCACGGTTCACATATTGCTGAAGCCTGGCTTGGAGGATTTTGAGCGTTACTTTACTAGCATGTGAGATGAGTGCAATTGTGCGGTAGTTGGAGCATTCTTTGGCATTGCCTTTCTTTGGAACTGGAATGAAAACTGACCTTTTCCAGTCCTGTAGCCACTGCTGAATTTTCCAATTAAAGGTAAAAAGTGTAAAAAGGCAAGTGGAATATTGAACCCAAGGTCACTAGGAACCAGACGTACTTGTCTCTTAGTCATTACTTTTCTCAAATAGTACACATAATGACCATTCAAGAATTCCAAGTGCCTACGATGAAATATAAGCAATTTGTCATGGGTTAATACAGAAGAAAGAACATGGGATTTGACAGCAAAAGACCTGGAGTCAGGCCCACCCTCTCCTGTTTGCAGTTGGACAAGCCATCATCCTCAGAGCTTCAACATCTTTAAAGAAAATGGAAAAAAGTCTCAACCTGTTTCCAGAATGAGGGCTGGATAAAATGAGATAACAATGCAAACTGGAGCTGTTAACTGGAAGTATTCTACTAATGAGAGAGTAAAACAATTATTTTTCAGTAATAGTACACATCAGTATGCAAATATTCTTAATAATACGAACACTTCTTAAGTGGGATCACCACATGGCACTCAAAACAAGAGTGTTTTCTCTAACCGTAGACTAAGAAGTGGTGAAAATGTTGCCTTAAGCTTAGCCAAAGGAAATAGGGTGGTGATGGACTGATAATAATATAATAATGATAATAAAGTATACACTCAAAGAATTGTCTGCTGGGCTATCTGAAAAGAACATTTTGTTTTCCTTGAATTAGCTCTTGTTCCTTCTCCTCTTGTCAAGAAAAAAACTCATGCAGACATATGCCTTCTTGGATACTCTCAAAATTCATTCTGCTGCTGGGCATTGTTTGCAGAGAAAAAATAAACTTTTCAGATCTTACATATGAAATAAATCAAAGATCAGGTTTCAGATCCTTATTCTAATTTCTATTGAGAATTACTGCAGACCGTTTGCATGGGTCAGGGTGAACTTTCAAACAAAGAATTATGATGGATTGGGGGCCAGACAGATCATAACCTGGAAGCAAGTCAGGATTTCTTTAATGTAAAAGAAACTTAATACAAATATATTAGGTGTCCAACAAAAATGTGACTGAGTTATTAGTGACCATTTAGTTAAAACTTTAGTCCAAATAGGAAAAAATGTACTTATTGCAGTCAAAATCACAAAGTTCTGGCTTTCTGAGTACCCCCCCTCCCCCCGTCCACCATACAGTTCATTCATTTATTCAATAAACAGTTATTAAACATCTATTTGAGCTGAGGGTTTGTTAAGAATACAGCCTCTAAGTGTATAAGATGGTCTCACTACTCATGAGGATCCTGTGGGCAGATTAGTAGAGACCGAGAGGTGGATACACAGATTTGAGCAAGTTCAAAGTTGGGCCAGATCAGCACACAGAAGAACAGAGAGGGAAGCAGTTTCATCTTTCTTAGAGCTCCTGGAAGGTTTGTCTTAGGACAGATACTTGAACTGGGTTTCACGTATGATGTTTTAATTGTACTGGGATTTGTTTTAATCAGGTGTGAAAAATACCCAGACCCAGACATAACTGTGATGAAGGAAGAAGTTTATACTCAGAGAGCCTTAGAAACAAGAAGCATGGTTCTCCATGCAGGTCACACGGAAAGCACCAGGGTCGAGCAGGGGACAGAAGGAATCAGGCATAAACAGGGGTATAAGCATTTTTTGTGGTTTCTGTGGGAAGGAGTAGTTGAGACAGGGTAAGCAGGCCTTGATTTGGCTAGTTTAAATAATTCCAATGAGCTCTGCAGCATAGGAGCTATCTTTATTTGTCTGGTACCTGGCCCTGGGGTGTTTAAAAGAGGGGCTTAGTGGCCCTGAGTGTGAAAGCCCCATAGAATAAGTAGCAGAGGTGTGAGCTCTGCATTGGTTGGTGTGCACTTGAAAGCTACATTTCCAGGCAGTTGTTTTCAGTTTCTAAGAACTGCTTAGCTCTGGGAGGGGTAGTCTTTTTAAAGAAAGCAAGGGCCCAGATGTCAAAACCTCAGAAATGAAGAAAATTAAAGACATGGTTAATACAGACGTTTAGACAAATGTCTTTCCTGAAGGCCAGAGGGGAAAGAGATTTAGTGTGGAGGGAACAGGGTAGCAACAATACAAAAATCTCCAGATAGATGAGACATATTTCTGGGGCATCACTTAGATCCTTGGTGGCTGGACTTCTCCGGAGAAAGAAGCTATGGCCCAGAGACTAGGGGCTACAGAAGGGCAGAAGTGGGAGCGATGCTGTTATTCAGCTGCTAAGTTGTGTCCAACTCTTTGTGACCCCATGGACTGTAGCACACCAGGCTTCCCTGTCCTTCACTATTTCCCGGAGTTTGCTCAAAGTTATGTCCATTGAGTCAGTGATGCCACCCAGCCATCTCATCTGCTGTCATCCCCTTCTCACCCTCAATCTTTCCCAGCGTCAGAGAAGGATACTGTAGTTAATAGCAGAAACTTGAGGCCTGAGTGGGAAGGAGGGGACCAGAGGAGCAGGGAACCTGGGGCCTGCAGGGTGTAGGGAAAGAAAAGAAGAGGCACTTGATTCTTCCCACCTCCTCCAGTTTCCACCAGATTCTACCCACTCCTCCAAGCGCAGCTCATGAAACATATTATGAAACTTCTATGACGTGGAACCAGGGAACTCTTTCACAAAAAGAGAAGAGGTAGAGATTAAGGTGAAAAGGCAAAATTAGAGTTCACAGACTAGGGCCAGAGAAACCTGACCTGAAAAGTGTCTGCTGCCACTGACTCATAGAGGGAGTTACTGAATTCTTAACTCTCTAAGCCTCAGTCTCCTCATCTGAAAAACACAATCACAGCGCATACATTTTGTGAGGAATTGATGAACTAATGCATGTTCGCTCATTGGCACCATGAGCTAGAAGTTACCATGCCATGTGCTCCCAGTGATTGGCCTGTATGGACTGCCCAGAGTGCTTAAAAGCATCTCACCAGACAGCATGGGGCCTCATTTGTGTCTGGACTTTCTAGACAGCCACATATGCATGAAGTGAAATGAAAGTTGCTCAGTTGTGTTTGACTCTTTGCCACCCCATGGTCTGTACAGTCCAAGGAGTTCTCCAGACAGAATATTCCACAGAATACTGAAGTGGGTATCCTTTCCATTTTCCAGGGGATCTTCCCAACCCAGGGATTGAACCCAGGTCTTCTGCATTTCAGGCATATTCTTTACCAGCTGAGCCACAAGGGAAGCCCATTCATGAACTGATGGTCAAAAGAAGGTATTCTCTGAAGTAGAGTCATGACTATATTATATATGCCAGCCATTAAGAATATACTTTCCATATTAACTTGCAAAAAAAACTTCCCCACATACAGCAAATCATTCAAATTTTTCTGCTGGAAAGGTATGATATTATCTATTCAACAGTGAGGAAACAAAGCTTGAGAGAGACTAAACTAATTCACCTATTTTGTGTATGCTCAGTTGCTAAGTTGTGTTCGACTCTATGGAACCCCATGGGCCATAGCCCACCAGGTTCCTCTGTCCATGAGATTTTCCAGGCAGGAATACCAAAGTGGGTTGCCATTTCCTTCTCCAACGCATCTTCCCGACCCAGGGATTGAACTCACGTCTCCTGTGTCTCCTACATTGCAGGTGGATTCTTGACCACTGTAGCTCCTATCTAAATCCAGAACACTAATTGAAGTCTTTCAGCCCCCCACCGCAACTCTAGAGTCATTATTTGAAATGGAAAGAACACTGCAATTTGCTTTGAAGTGGGGCAGGAAGAAAGGAAAAGGAGGAAGAAGTGGTTTGCTAAAGCACCTGCCTTCCTCCTGAGACATCCCTGCCAGTAGCAAAATTAAAGTTCCCCCATTGCGAACCTCCTCCCCCTTCCTCCCTCCCTCCCCATCCCATCCCTCTGGGTTGTCCCAGTGCAACAGCTTTGAGTGCCCTGTTTAATGCATCGAACTTGGACTGGTGATCGGTTTCACATATGGTAATATGCATGTTTCAATGTTATTCTCTCAGATCATCCCACCCTTGCCTTGTCTCACAGTGTCCAAAAGTCTGTTCTTTATATCTGTGTCTCTTTTGCTGTCTTACATTTGGGTTGTTGTTAACCATCTTTGTAAATTCCATATATATATATATATATGTGTGTGTGTGTGTGTGTTAATATACTGTATTGGTGTTTTTCTTTCTGACTTACTTCACTCTGTATAATAGGCTCCAGTTTCATCTACCTCATTAGAACTGATTCAAATGCATTCTTTTTAATATGAGCTGTCTTTTACAACTGTCCTCTTTGGGGGAAAAAAAAAGATTAAAAAAAAATTTTAACACCTTTTCCACCTTTCTCATTTCCTACATTTCATTGAATAAATTCTAACTTTTTTCTACTTTACAAATAAATGACAGAAGTAGAATTCTTCCTCACAGATTCACTGGATTCTCTCACACAAATTGGAATAGAAAAGATTTCTGATTGGGGTCTGAAAATGATGTTTTTACACAAAAAAGAAAACTTTAAAACATATACCTCAAAAAAGCAAAAAAAAATGTATATTAAAAGATGAAGATGTAATGACCTGAAACTTTATATAGTGCAAGAATTATTCTTAGGTTCAAGTTAATGTGTTTTCAGTTTTCTTCCTTTAGAATGACTTTTACCCAAATTTAGCTTCTATGATTACATTCACACCAATTACACCCTCAAGTGTACTTTTATTGTTAAAGTGGATGCAAGGAAGATAGACATTTTGAATTAAATAATTATTTTACCATGTGTATGTGTAATGTGAGATGTGTTTAAAAGGCAGAAAACTGTATGGAGGTCTAAATGCTAAGGACCTTCAGGGAAAAATAGAGTATATGCAGCCACTGAGAGAATCACAGGCTATAAACTAGTTTGAAATCACAAGATGCTATTAGCTAATATTTATCTGGCAGGTTAAGTTTTCTAAAGCACACTTTCAGTGTCTTTAGATCTTTTGACATCCTGTCCACTGTCTCCATCTGTGGGTTATATTTCTTTGAAGGTCATCACTGCATCCCATTCAATGATTTCAGCATCAATAACTGAAAAGGTATTCTCTGCAACGATGAAGATTAGGAGCCTCACTGTCTTTCCTACAGGGATAAAAGCTGTCTCTTTCCAAGTGTGCTTTCTCTGTGCATCCAGTGGGGCAGCAGCAGGTAGCAGTGAGATAAGGATGCTAGCCTTTGTGGAGTTTATGCTGGGGGTGGGGGAAAGGGTGTATTAGATAGCAAATGAAATCGGAGGGTGATATGAGGGCACTTGAAATGTGAGAAGATGGATGAGGGGCAGGGCGGGAGGGTATGGGTGCAGATGCAGAACAGGGTGACCAATGATGGCCATCAGTTAAACCAGCCCCATGGATGAATGGGAGAGAACCTCCAGGTGGGGCTCAGTGGCACATGGGTCATGTGGGAGGAGTGCCTGTGTGCTGGGCACAGTAGAGGGGCCGGTGAGGGGCGCTGACTCTCAGAGCGGGGGGAGTCAAGAGGCAGGTGCCGGAAGACCATTGGGCCTTTACTTCCAGCGGGGCTAGGACGGCCCAGGTATGGGGGGTTCTGAGCTGGGCAAGTTCAGGCTCTGGCTGAAGTTCCCAGAGGACCATCTGGCTCCTGTCTGGAGCATCAGCTGTGGGAGGATAAGGACAGACACCACTGGAATAACACAGGGGGAGAAGTCACCAGAGGAGGCTTGGGACAGAGTGGGTGGCAGTAGACGGTTGAGAAGTGCTCAGCTTTAGGCTTGTAGAAAGCAGAGCTGACATGGGTTTTACGAAACAAGGGCTCTGACTGTGGGAGAGGGGAGGAGAAACCGGGCAACTGGGAGGCCAGGGGGGTCACTTAGTGAGACGAGGAACTGTTTGCACATGGCATAGTACTTCCTGTCACTCTTCCAAAATCCAATCTGCTTGCCTGAGGACACTTGGGGGAGAATCCCCTGGAGAGATGCACGCATGCAGGATTTCTGGAGTGGAGAACCCCACCCCCTCCAGTGGAAGAGAACTGGCAGTTAGCGCATGGTACTGCCTAGAAACTGCTTTCCAGTTCTACTGCTCTTCATTCTCAATGATACACTTTTTAAAATACAAATTTATTTATTTTAATTGGAGGCTAATTACCTTGCAATATTGTATTGGTTTTGGCATACATCAACATGAATCCGCCACAGGTGTACACGTGTTCCCCATCCTCTTGAGGCTGGGAGTGCACAAAAGAATAAAACCCAATGGATATGAGGCACACTGAAGTCCAAAGTTTGAACAAACACTTGAACAGAGTATTAAGATGCATGTACTGAATGGTCTTTGGGGTCCTTAGCCCCCTTTCAGTGGACATCTGTTTCATTACAAAGCGCTGTACAAACTGCGTTACTTGGAATATTTCCTATGGACTTAAACTAGACAAAGTAGGAGATGTTGTTCACATCTTGCACATGAGGAAACATGGAATCATACATTCTGCTTTTTCTTTGAGACCATTGGAATTTGCTGATCTGTAGGCCCTGATTAAATTTTTGAATGAAATTTATTTTTAAGATACTTTTAGATTTACAGGAAAATTTCAAAAATAGTACAGAGAGGTCCCATGTATCCACATTCCTCTGCTATTTACAGCTTACATTAATATGGTCTATTTGATGCAAATAATAGGACAATGTGCATGTGTGTGTGCTCAATTGCTTCAGTAGTGTCCAGCTCTTTGAGACATTACGGACTGTAGCCTGCCAGCCTCCTCTGTCCATGGGATTCTCCAGGCAAAATACTGGAGTAAGTTGCCACGCCCTCCTCCAGGAGATCTTCCTGACCCAGAGAGTATCAAATCTGTGCCTTTTAACTCTCCTTCATTGATAGGTGAGTTCTTTACCATTAGCACCACCTGGGAAGCCTAATAGACCAGATTGATCTATTATTCTGAACTAAAGTCTAGTTTATTCATATCTCTACAGCTTTTCCCCCAATTCCCTTTTTCTGCTCCATCACCTTATATGTACCTGTTATATCTCTTTAAGCTACTCTTGGCTGGAACAGACATTCTTTGTTTTTGACGAGCTTGATGGGGTTGAGAAGGACTGATCAGGAGTTTTGTAGAACTTCCCTTAGTTGGGATTTATCTGAGTTTTTTTTCCTAATGATTAGGATGAGGTTATGGATTTGGCAGGTGAAGATTACAGAGGTGAAATGCCCTTTCAGTATGATTTCTCAACATGAGCAGTCCCTGTTGATGGTAAACGTGACCTCATGGCACTGTAAAGTTACTTTTCTTTCCTCCCCTTCAGTGTGGTGGTCTTTGGGAAAAAGTCACTATGCCCAGCTTGCCCTTGAAGAGAGAGGACAAAGAATGTTTTTACTATTTTTTTGTTTTTATTTTTTAAAAATTTTACTTTATTTTACTTTACAATACTGTATTGGTTTTGCATACATTGACATGAATCCACCACGGGTGTATATGAGCTCCCAATCCTGAATCCCCCTCCCACATCCCACCCCATATCCTCTCTCTGGATCATCCCCGTGCACCAGCCCCAAGAATCCTGTATCCTGTATTGAACATAGGCTGGTGCTTCGTTCTTACATGATAGTACACATGTTTCAATGCCATTCTCCCAAATCATCCCGCCCTCTCCCTCTCCCACAGAGTCCAAAAGTCCATTCTATACATCTGTGTCTCTTTTGCTGTCTCGCATACAGGGTCATCATTGCCATCTTTCTAAATTCCATATATATGTGTCAGTATACTGTATTGGTGTTTTTCTTTCTGGCTTACTTCACTCTGTATAATAAGTTCCAGCTTCATCCATCTCATTAGAACTGATTCAAATGAATTCTTTTTAATGGCTGAGTAATACTCCATTGTGTATATGTACCACAGCTTTCTTATCCATTCATCTGCTGATGGACATCTAGGTTGTTTCCATGTCCTGGCTATTATAAACAGTGCTGCAATGAACATTGGGGTACATGTGTCTCTTTCAATTCTGGTTTCCTCGGTGTGTATGCCCAGCAGTGGGATTGCTGGGTCATAAGGCAGATCTATTTGCAGTTTTTTAAGGAATCTCCACACTGTTCTCCATAGTGGCTGTACTAGTTTGCATTCCCACCAACAGTGTAAGAGGGTTCCCTTTTCTCCACACCCTCTCCAGCATTTATTGCTTGTAGACTTTTGGATCGCAGCCATTCTGACTGGTGTGAAATGGTACCTCATTGTGGTCTTGATTTGCATTTCTCTGATAATGAGTGATGTTGAGCATCTTTTCATGTGTTTGTTAGCCATCCGTATGTCTTCTTTGGAGAAATGTCTGTTTAGTTCTTTGGCCCATTTTTTGATTGGGTCGTTTATTTTTCTGGAATTGAGCTGCATGAGTTGCTTGTATATTTTTGAGATTAGTTGTTTGTCAGTTGCTTCATTTGCTATTGTTTTCTCCCATTCAGAAGGCTGTCTTTTTACCTTGCTTATAGTTTCCTTTGTTGTGCAGAAGCTTTTAATTTTAATTAGATCCCATTTGTTTATTTTTGCTTTTATTTCCAGTATTCTGGGAGGTGGATCATAGAGGATCCTGCTGTGATTTATGTCGGAAAGTGTTTTGCCTATGTTCTCCTCTAGGAGTTTTATAGTTTCTGGTCTTACATTTAGATCTTTAATCCATTTTGAGTTTATTTTTGTGTGTGGTGTTAGAAAGTGATCTAGTTTCATTCTTCTACAAGTGGTTGACCAGTTTTCCCAGCACCACTTGTTAAAGAGATTGTCTTTACTCCATTGTATATTCTTGCCTCCTTTGTCGAAGATAAGGTGTCCATAGGTGTGTGGATTTATCTCTGGGCTTTCTATTTTGTTCCATTGATCTATATTTCTGTCTTTGTGCCAGTACCATACTGTCTTGATGACTGTGGCTTTGTAGTAGAGCCTGAAGTCAGGCAGGTTGATTCCTCCAGTTCCATTCTTCTTTCTCAAGATTGCTTTGGCTATTCGAGGTTTTTTGTATTTCCATACAAATCTTGAAATTATTTGTTCTAGTTCTGTGAAAAATACCGCTGGTAGCTTGATAGGGATTGCATTGAATCTGTAGATTGCTTTGGGTAGTATACTCATTTTCACTATATTGATTCTTCCGATCCATGAACACGGTATATTTCTCCATCTATTAGTGTCCTCTTTGATTTCTTTCATCAGTGTTTTATAGTTTTCCATATATAGGTCTTTAGTTTCTTTAGGTAGATATATTCCTAAGTATTTTATTCTTTTCGTTGCAATGGTGAATGGAATTGTTTCCTTAATTTCTTTTTCTACTTTCTCATTATTAGTGTATAGGAATGCAAGGGATTTCTGTGTGTTGATTTTATATCCTGCAACTTTACTATATTCATTGATTAGCTCTAGTAATTTTCTGGTGGAGTCTTTAGGATTTTCTATGTAGAGGATCATGTCATCTGCAAACAGTGAGAGTTTTACTTCTTCTTTTCCAATTTGGATTCCTTTTATTTCTTTTTCTGCCCTGATTGCTGTGGCCAAAACTTCCAGAACTATGTTGAATAGTAGCGGTGAAAGTGGGCACCCTTGTCTTGTTCCTGACTTTAGGGGAAATGCTTTCAGTTTTTCACCATTGAGGATAATGTTTGCTGTGGGTTTGTCATATATAGCTTTTATTATGTTGAGGTATGTTCCTTCTATTCCTACTTTCTGGAGAGTTTTTATCATAAATGGATGTTGAATTTTGTCAAAGGCCTTCTCTGCATCTATTGAGATAATCATATGGCTTTTATTTTTCAATTTGTTAATGTGGTGAATTACATTGATTGATTTGCGGATATTGAAGAATCCTTGCATCCCTGGGATAAAGCCCACTTGGTCATGGTGTATGATCTTTTTAATGTGTTGTTGGATTCTGATTGCTAGAATTTTGTTAAGGATTTTTGCATCTATGTTCATCAGTGATATTGGCCTGTAGTTTTCTTTTTTGGTGACATCTTTGTCAGGTTTTGGTATTAGGGTGATGGTGGCCTCATAGAATGAGTTTGGAAGTTTACCTTCCTCTGCAATTTTCTGGAAGAGTCTCAGTAGGATAGGTGTTAGCTCTTCTCGAAATTTTTGGTAGAATTCAGCTGTGAAGCCGTCTGGACCTGGGCTTTTGTTTGCTGGAAGATTTCTGATTACAGTTTCAATTTCCGTGCTTGTGATGGGTCTGTTAAGATTTTCTATTTCTTCCTGGTTCAGTTTTGGAAGTTTGTATTTTTCTAA
The DNA here is from genome assembly GCA_006410635.1 of Cephalophus harveyi. NCBI lineage: Eukaryota > Metazoa > Chordata > Mammalia > Artiodactyla > Bovidae > Cephalophus > Cephalophus harveyi. Next base: position 30,440 of record SJYT01008450.1, on the reverse strand, counting down.
AAATTTGTCCATTTCTTCCACGTTGTCCAATTTATTGGCATATAATTGCTGATAGTAGTCTCTTATGATCCTTTGTATTTCTGTGTTGTCTGTTGTAATCTCTCCATTTTCATTTCTAATTTTATTGATTTGATTTTTCTCTCTTTGTTTCTTGATGAGTCTGGCTAATGGTTTGTCAATTTTATTTATTTTTTCAAAGAACCAGCTTTTGGCTTTGTTGATTTTTGCTATAGTCTCTTTTGTTTCTTTTGCATTTATTTCTGCCCTAATTTTTAAGATTTCTTTCCTTCTATTAGCTCTGGGGTTCTCCATTTCTTCCTTTTCTAGTTGCTTTAGGTGTAGAGTTAGGTTATTTATTTGACTTTTTTCTTGTTTCTTGAGGTATGCCTGTATTGCTATGAACTTTCCTCTTAGCACTGCTTTTATAGTGTCCCACAGGTTTTGGGTTGTTGTTTTTTCATTTTCATTCATTTCTATGCATATTTTGATTTCCTTTTTGATTTCTTCTGTGATTTGTTGGTTATTCAGAAGTGTGTTGTTCAGCCTCCATATGTTGGAATTTTTAATAGTTTTTCTCTTGTAATTGAGAATCTAATCTTAATGCATTATGGTCAGAAAAGAGGCTTGGAATGATTTTGATTTTTTTGAATTTATCAAGGTTAGATTTATGGCCCAGGATGTGATCTATCCTGGAGAAGGTTCCGTGAGCACTTGAGAAAAAGGTGAAATTCATTGTTTTGGGGTGAAATGTCCTAAACAAGAAAAATCCAGAATAATTTTGAGGTAGTGTTGGTAACCCCACCTCACCTCACCTCACCAAAATCTGCTTTTACACACTGAAAGGAATAGATCCCTGTGCATTATTTTGAAATCTTTAATTTGATACTGAAGGAAGGCTGCAGACCACTGCTGAAAATGTAAAAACAGATATTGCGATCTGCCTATTATCTAAGCTCCTCAACAAGATAATGACTGCTTGTCTTCATTGTTTGTGTGCATCTACCTTTGAGCACAAATGCAACTGTGACAGTTCTGGGGCTAATTGGAACCTCTCCCACTAATGGCTACATGATAGTGACAATTCCTTGCTTGCTTCAGTGCTCACATCTGCCCCTATCATTTAGGTTTTTCCAGTAGACTGGAGGGGGAAACTCTCATAGAGGTGTGTGTACTTGAATAGACAGAATGTTCTGTTCATGTTTTCTCAGTCTTCCTGTTTTGCACTTTACCAAACATTTAGTTAATTGCCCTTGTATAATTATGCAATCTTAAAAGTAGAGAGGGTCTACTTCATAATTGATAGTATATTCAAAAGCAGAGACATTACTTTGCCGACTAAGGTCCATCTAGTCAAGGCTATGATTTTTCCTGTGGTCATGTATGGATGTAAGAGTTGGACTGTGAAGAAGGCTGAGCGCTGAAGAATTGATGCTTTTGAACTGTGGTGTTGGAGAAGACTCTTGAGAGTCCCTTGGACTGCAAGGAGATCCAACCAGTCCATTCTGAAGGAGATCAGCCCTGGGATTTCTTTGGAAGGAATGATGCTAAAGCTGAAACTCCAGTACTTTGGCCACCTCATGCGAAGAGTTGACTCATTGGAAAAGACTCTGATGTTGGGAAGGATTGGGGGCAGGAGGAGAAGGGGATGACAGAGGATGAGATGGCTGAATGGCATCACTGACTCGATGGATGTGAGTCTGAGTGAACTCTGGGAGATGGTGATGAACAGGGAGGCCTGGCGTGCTGAAATTCATGGGGTCGCAAAGAGTCGGACACGACTGAATGACTGACCTGAACTGAATATATATGTATATTTATCCTTGAAAACCTTCCTGAAAGACAGTTTCCTAATCTCTGCCTAAATATCTCCATGTAAGGAAAGTTACTTTTTATCAAACATGTGAAGCCCAACTTCAGATAACTCTGATCTTTTGATACTTACTAATTAGCAACTGCCTTTAATAATGACGATGATGAATATGATGATGGTGATGGTGATGATGACAATGAGATGATTACTAGTGGTGGTGGTTGTGGCAGTGGTAGTATTTTATGCTTTCAGTGCTTTAAAAAAAACATCACATATAAGAAATTTAAAGATCTATTTATTTTTTTTATTTTTACTTTATGAAATTTAAAGATTTAAACCACTGATTTTTAGAGATCAAATTGGTGTGTAACCTTACTAAATAAATTGTATTCTGGTAGAAAATTCTATAATTTATAAAACTAAATTAGAATTTTTATTTTGAGATAATTATAGGTTCACATGAAGTTATAAAAAACAATACAAAGAGACCCCTGCACTCTTTTTCCAGTTTTCCCCAATAGTAACATCTTGAAGATCTATGGACCCACTTCAGTGTTCTTGCCTGGAGAATCCCAGGGATGGGGGAGCCTGGTGGGCTACCATCTATGCGGTCATACAGAGATGGACATGACTGAAGTGACTTAGCAGCAGCAGCAGCAGCAGATCTATGGTACAATACGTCAGCCAGGATATTAACACTGGCACAGTCAGGATACAGAGCATTCTAGCATCAAAAGGAGCCTCATGATTCACTTTATTAGCCTCACCTACTTCCCTCATATTCTCAACTCTTCCTTAACCTCAGGAAACCAGGAGTCTGTTTTCCATTTCTATAATTTTTCATTTGAAGTGTGTCATATAAATTAAATAATAGACTATGTAACTTTTTGAGACTGGCACTTTCAAAACAGTTATATTTTTTATTGGAGTATGGTTGATTTACAAAATTTCAAGTGTACAGCAAAGTGATTCATATATACATACATATATATTACATATATATATTCTTTTCCATTATAGGTTATTACAAGATATTGAGTATAGTTCTCTGGGCTGTACAATAGGTCATTGTTGTTTGTTTTATATATAGTAGTGCATATCTCTTAATCCCAAATACTTAATTTATCCCTCCCCTACCCTTTCCCTTTCCGTAACCATTGTGTGTTTTCTATATCTGTGAGTCTATTTATGTTTTGTAAATAAGTTCCTTTATATCACCTTTTGATCCAGCAATCCCACTCCTGGCTATATATCTGGAAAACACAAAAATTCTAATTTAAAAAGATACATGCACCCCAATATTTATTGCAGCACTATTTACAATAGCCAAGACATATTAGCAACTTTAGAGTCCATCAACAGATGAATGGAAAAAGATGTGGTATATATATATATATACACTCAGCCACAAAAAGATTAATACTTTTCAAAAAATCAGCTTAACTCTCCAGAGAGTCAACCACGTGGTTCTGTGTACCCACATCCATTCCTTTTTGTTGCTGACTGCTATTCTATAGCAAAGATGTACCTTGGTTTGTGGAAAAATTCAGTCTTTAGAGTATATCTGGATTGTTTCTAGCTGTTGTTTTCATGAGTTAAACTACTGTGCACATTCACTCATAGGTTTTTGTGTGAACCTAAGTTTTTATTTCCCTGGGATATATGCCAGGAGCACACTTAGTGAATTGTAGACTAGTTTCCCTTGTTGATTTTAAAGAGACTGCCAGTTTTTTTTTTTCAGAAAGGTTGCACCATTTTATAGTCTGCTGGTGATGTGTGAGTGATCTATTTTCTCCTGTCCCTGCCAGCATTAGCTATTTTTTTATTTTAGCCATTCTGATACATATGTATTGATGCCTAATCATGGATTAATTAGCATTGCACATTTTTGAATGAGCATACTTACCATTTGTACATCCTCTTTGGTGAAATGTCTTCATACCTTTTGCCCCTTTTCTCATCAGAGCCTTACCATTGAGTTTTGAAAGTGTCCTCTGCTGGATATATGCTTTCCCAATATTTTCTCATTGTCTGTAATTTTTCTTCTCATCCTCTTAACAGGGTTTTCAGTTCAGTTCAGTTCAGTTCAGTCGCTCAGTCGTGTCCAACTCTGCGACCCCATGAATCGCAGCATGCCAGGCCTCCCTGTCCATCACCATCTCTCAGAGTTCACTCAGACTCACGTCCATCGAGTCCGTGATGCCATCCAGCCATCTCATCCTCGGTCGTCCCCTTCTCCTCCTGCCCCTAATCCCTCCCAGCATCAGAGTCTTTTCCAAAGAGTCAACTCTTGGCATGAGGTGGCCAAAGTACTGGAGTTTCAGCTTTAGCATCATTCCTTCCAAAGAAATCCCAGGGTTGATCTCCTTCAGAATGGACTGGTTGGATCTCCTTGCAGTCCAAGGGACTCT
>SJYT01008450.1:0-23182 GCA_006410635.1 Cephalophus harveyi | reverse complement strand
ACTTCATGGCAAATAGATGGGGAAACAGTAGAAACAGTGTCAGACTATTTTTCTGGGCTCCAAAATCACTGCAGATGGTGATTGCAGCCATGAAATTAAAAGACGCTTACTCCTTGGAAGAAAAGTTATGACCAACCTAGATAGTATATTCAAAAGCAGAGACATTCCTTTGCCGACTAAGGTCCGTCTAGTCAAGGCTATGGTCTTTCCAGTGATCATGTATGGATGTGAGAGTTGGACTGTGAAGAAAGCTGAGCGCCGAAGAATTGATGCTTTTGAACTGTGCTGTTGGAGAAGACTCTTGAGAGTCCCTTGGACTGCAAGGAGATCCAACCAGTCCGTTATGAAGGAGATCAACCCTGGGATTTCTTTGGAAGGACTGATGTTAAAGCTGAAACTCCAGTATTTTGGCCACCTCATGCGAAGAGTTGACTCATTGGAAAAGACTCTGATGCTGGGAGGGATTAGGGGCAGGAAGAGAAGGGGATGACAGAGAATGAGATGGCTGGATGGCATCACTGACTTACCCTGGGATTTCTTTGGAAGGACTGATGTTAAAGCTGAAACTCCAGTATTTTGGCCACCTCATGCGAAGAGTTGACTCATTGGAAAAGACTCTGATGCTGGGAGGGATTAGGGGCAGGAAGAGAAGGGGATGACAGAGAATGAGATGGCTGGATGGCATCACTGACTTGATGGATGTGTGTCTGAGTGAACTCCGGAGTTAGTGATGGACAGCGAGGCTTGGCGTGCTGCGATTCATGGAGTCGCAAAGAGTCAGACATGACTGAGCAATTGAACTGAACTGAACTGAACTGAATCATCATCTGCAGTGATTTTGGAGCCCCCCAAAATAATGTCTGACACTGTATCCACTGTTTCCCCTTCTATTTGCCATGAAGTGATGGGACCAGATGCCATGATCTTCGTTTTCTGAATGTTGAGCTTTAAGCGAACTTTTCACTCTCCTCTTTCACTTTCATCAGGAGGCTTTTTAGTTCCTCTTCACTTTCTGCCATAAGGGTGGTGTCATCTGCATATCTGAGGTTATTGATATTTCTCCCGGCAATCTTGATTCCAGCTTGTGCTTCTTTCAGCCCAGCGTTTCTCATGATGTTCTCTGCAAATAAGTTAAATAAGCAGGGTGACAATATACAGACTTGACGTACTCCTTTTCCTATTTAGAACCAGTTTGTTCCCCCAAAATTAGAAGCAGGGTCTTGAAGAGATCTTTGTACACTCATGTTCATAGAAGCATAATTCATAATAACTAAAACGGAAACACCGAAGGGTCCACTGAATGCGTGGAGAAGTAAAATGTGGTATAAAGATACAGTGAAATATTATTCAGTTTTTAAAAAGATGGAAATTCTATAATATGCTACAACATGGATGTGATCAGAAAAGATGTTTGATGTGATTTCAATCTTTTTAAATTTACTGGGACTTGTTTTGTGTTCCAACATACAGTTAATCCTTGAGAAAGTTCCATGACTACCTAAGAAGAACCTGTTTTCTGTTGCATTTAAATGGAAAATTCTGCATAAATCTATCAGATCCATCTGGCCCAAACTTTCATTTAAGGTTGTTGTTTCCTTTTTGACTTTCTGTCTAGATGATCTATTCATTGATGTCAGTAGTTTGTTGAAGTCTCCTATGAATAATACATTATTGTCAGTTCCTCCTTTTAGTAATTGTTTTGTATATTCTGATGGACCTATGTTGTGCTGTGCTGTGCTTAGTCACTCAGTCGTGTCCAAGTCTTTGTGACCCCATGGACTGTAGCCTGCCAGGCTCCTCTGTCCATGGGGATTCTCCAGGCAAGAATACTGGAGTGGGTTGCTATGCCTTCCTCCAGGGAATCTTCCCCACCCAGGGATTGAACCCAACTTCCCTGGTGGCTCAGATGGTAAACTGTCTGTCTACAATGTGGAGACCTGGGTTGGGTGGATTCTGCATTCCAGGTGGATTCTTTACCAGCTGAGCTACCAGGGAAGCCTGGACCTATGTTAGGTGCATATATTTTAATAACTGATGTTGTTTCAGTGAATTGTCCTGTTTACAGTATATAATGTCCATCTTTGTCTCTTGTTACATTTTTTGGCTTGAAGCTTATTTTGTCTGATACATGTATGGCTATACTTACTTATTTTTGGCTGCCATTTGTTTGGAGTATTATCTCTCAGTTTTTCACTTTTAGCTTATTTTTGCCTTGAGAGCTGAGGTGAATCTCTTAAAGGAAGCATATAGTTGAGTTTTGTTTTTTAATCTGTCTAGCCACTGTATTTTTTGATGGGTGAATTAGTTCCATTTACATTTATCAGTCATTGAATGATGAGGACTTAGCAGTGTCATTATTATCTTTTATTTTCTCGTTCTGTATTTACATTGTTTTTTTCCCTCTGTGTTTCTGCCTACGATTTTAGTTTAGTGGTTTTCTATGATGTTTTTAGAAAAACATCATAGAAAACACTGGTTTTCTCTGTTTTTATGTTTTCTGTCTCTACACTAGATTTATGTTTTGTGGTTACCATGCCGTTTATATAAAATGTCTTGGTAAAATAGTCCTTTTCCTGCTGATGGTATCTTATGTTCATTTATCTATATGTGTTCTACCCTTTTCCTCCTTCCCTTTTGTGTCTTGTCTCAAATTATTTCTTTTCATGTTATGAGTTTGTTACCAAAGTAGTTACAGTCATTTTTATGCTTTTTACCCCCTTTTAACCTTCATGATATAATAAAGTATTTAAATATCTATTCTGATACAAAGTTATAATTTTCTGATTCTATCACCACACTCAAAGTTTTTGTATTTTTGCTTTCTTATTTCTGATATAAGAGCTACTTTAGACATTTATTGTAAGGTCTAGTGCTGATGAAGACCCTAAGCTTTTTTTGTCTGAGAAAATCTATTTCCCCTTCATATCTGAATGATAATTTTGCTAGATAGACTATGCTTGACTGATAGAATTTCTTCAATTTTTTTTGTATCTTATTTCTTGTTCCTTTTCTTCTTATACTGTTTCTCTATTTCTACTTATAGAATTCTCTGTGTTCTCTCTTTCAAATGGTCTGGTTTACTTCCAATGTTTTCTAATGCATTCTTCATCTTGTAGATTGAGATTTTCAGCTCCAGAATTTGTTTGGTTTTTTTTTTAGAGTTTCAAGCTTTATCCCTGAGCTCATTAACCTGCCTTCTAACTTTTCTTGTCGTTCATTGAGCTTCTTCATAACAGATATTTTGAATACTCTATCAGTTAGATTGCAATATTACATGACTTTATGTTTGGTTTCTAGAGAACTGTCATTTTTTTTTTTTGGTATAGTGTTCTTGCTTGATAAGTTGTTCATGGTGGTCGATGAGTTGTTCTTCTGGTGCATTTAAAGAAGCAAACACCTTTCTACTTCATTCTAACCATTCAACAGGTTAGAAATTAGAGGCCTTTATTTGTTTTCCAATAAATGATGTTATACTACACAAATCACACATGAGCTGCCTCTGACTATATTTGAGAGCCAGCACTTTCCATCTCTACTACCTCTGTTAGAGGCATCACTCTGTGCCTTCCTTATCACTGTGCCTTGAAGGTCACTGGTGCCCTGCTGCTGCTAGGTCACCCCTTGGAGCACCGGAATGGTGGGCCCTTCTGCCATGCCCATGATATCCTGAGTCCCAAGCTCTGCCACCATGGAGGGTGAGGGTGGAAGAGGAGTCAGGGCTGCATGGACACCTCTGCCATGTCTGGTGTTGTTAGGCATGCAGTTCTGTTGGTTCAGCTGGGGAGGGAAGTGGTGACTCTGGACCCACTGTCACTGCAGCCCAGTTACCTGTGGCCACAACTGCCCTGTGTGCCATCTCTCCTGCTGCAGCCAGAAAGTCAAAGTCATGTGTGCCACCTCCTCTACTGCTACTTGGTTCCACTGACCTTTGGGAACAGCTGCTGAGACTGGAGGGCCATAATCACAAGCAGCCGCCTCTGCTGTTTCCTCAATTCTATCTCCCTATGTGTTCCAGACCACCGACTCCTACTTAGATGTACAGATATATGGAGAATTCTCTGGCATTCTAGTATGCTGGGCAGAGTCAACTTTACTGAGTAGTATATGTTTTACTAGTTGAATACTGAAGGGCAAAGACAAAGGTAATGTCTCATTTCATGCCATGAAGCTGACATTACTCCAATATCATTTCAAATTTCAAAGATCTTACAGCATAATAAGGAAAATAATAATAACAATTTAAATTACAAATTTACTAAATGTCTAGACTGTGTGTTATTTCTATATTTTCTTAAAGATTTCAGACAGTGGATTCCCTAATGACTCATACAGTAAAGAATCGGCCTGCAATACAGGAGACCTGGATTGGATCCCTGGGTTGGGAAGATCCCCTGGAGAAGGAAATGGCAACTCACTCCAATATTCTTGGCTAGAGGATTTCATGGACAGAGGAGCCTGATGGGCTACTGTCCATGGGATTACAAAGAGCTGGACACAACTGGGTAACTAACACTTTATCAAGGTATAATAAAACTATAATATATTACACCATCTAAAGTGCACAGTTTTATAGGTTTTGACATATGTATACAGCCATCATTACTGTCAAGATAATCAGCATCTCCATTACTCAAAAATTTTCCACATCCTTCTCTAATTCTTCCATGCCCCTCTGTGCCTCTATTCCACTTCCCAGTTCCCAGGAAACCACTGATCTGCTTTCTATCATTATACATTACTTTGCATTTTCTATATGTTATACAGACGGAATCATATGATATATACTCTTTTATGTCTAGGTTTTAAATTCAGCATAATTATTTTGAAATTCATCCACGCCATTGTGTATACTGACATGCATTCCTTTTTCCTGCTGGATGGTATTCCACTGTAAATAAACACTACAACTTCTTTATGCATTCACCTGTGGACATACAATTTTTGACTATTATAAAACATAGTATATACATTCAGGTGAAAATCTTGGTATAAATACATGCTTTCATACCTCTTGGGTAAATATCTAGGATTGGAATGGTTGAGTTATATGGTAAACATATGTTTAACATTTTAAGAAAATATCAAACTGCTTTCAAAGGAGTTTCACATTCCTACTAGGATGGTATAAGAGTTTCTTGCTCCACATCCTAGTCATGACTGAGTATAACTTACACTCTTTTAATCTATATTTTCCCAATGATTATTGGTGCTGAGCATCTTTCCATGTGCGTGTTTATTACCTACATACATATATTAGATGGTAAAATAAATGGTCAAATCTTTTGTCAATTTATTAAACTGCTTTCTTATTATTGAGTTTTCAGAGTTCTTAATTATAATGACAGTAATTTTTCATATACAAGGTTTGCAAATTGCATACACTCACAGGGAACTATATATTTACACTTATAAAGCCCCTCCCCTATTGAGGGACTTGCTGTTCATTATCATAAGAGATTCTTTTGAAGAACAGAATTCCCTAAAATGGATAAAGTACAATTCATCAATTCTTTCTTTTATAAATGATGTTTCTGTGGTGTTATATCTAAGAAATCTTTATGTAACCTCAATTCACAAAGATTTGCCCTATGCATGTACTTAGAACTTTTGTAGTTTCTGATTACATTTAGCTCTATGAAATACATTTTGCTAAATTTGTATATGGTGCAACATATACACTGAGAACCCTTTCATTTTTCTGTAGGTTTTTTGCCTTTGAATATTAGTTAAAAATCAATTGGATATATTTATCCACAGAAATGAGTCTATTTCTAGACTGTCTATGCTGTTCCATTGATCTATTTGTCAATATTGGTACTAAAATACCACATTGTCTTTATTTATTACTACAGTTTTATATTAACTCTTGAAATCAGGACGAATAACTCCTCCAAATTCTTCTTTTTCAAGTAGTTTTGGTTCTTCTAGCTCTTTTGCATCCCCAGTTTCAAAAAATAAAAAAAAAAATTTATTAGTTTCTACAAAAAAAAAAAAGTCCCTGCTTTATTAGTTTCTGCAAAAGAAAAAAAGTCCCTGCTAAGATTTTTTAAGAGATGGGAATACCAGACCATCTGACCTGCCTCTTGAGAAATCTGTATGCAGGTCAGGAAGCAACAGTTAGAACTGGACATGGAACAACAGACTGGTTCCAAATAGGAAAAGGAGTACCTCAAGGCTGTATATTGTCACCCTGCTTATTTAACTTATATGCAGAGTACATCATGAGAAACGCTGGACTGGAAGAAACACAAGCGAGAATCAAGATTGCCAAGAGAAATATCAATAACTTCAGATATGCAGATGACACCACCCTTATGGCAGAAAGTGAAGAGGAAGCCTCTTGATGAAAGTGAAAGAGGAGAGCGAAAAAGTTGGCTTAAAGCTCAACATTCAGAAAACGAAGATCATGGCATCTGGTCCCATCACTTCATGGGAAATAGATGGGGAAACAGTGGAAACAGTGTCAGACTTTATTTTTTTAGGCTCCAAAATCACTGCTGATGGTGACTGCAGCCATGAAATTAAAAGATGCTTANTCATGGCATCTGGTCCCATCACTTCATGGGAAATAGATGGGGAAACAGTGTCAGACTTAATTTTGGGGGGCTCCAAAATCACTGCAGATGGTGACTGCAGCCATGAAATTAAAAGACGCTTACTCCTTGGAAGATATGGGGTGAATATATGGGGTGAAGATATGGGAAGAAAAGTTATGACCAACCTAGACAGTATATTCAAAAGCAGAGACATTACTTTGCTGACTAAGGTCCATCTAGTCAAGGCTATGGTTTTTCCAGTAGTCATGTATGGATGTGAGAGTTGGACTGTGAAGAAGGCTGAGCACCAAATAATTGATGCTTTTGAACTGTGGTGTTGGAGAAGACTCTTGAGAGTCCCTTGGACTGCAAGGAGATCCAACCAGTCCATTCTGAAGGAGATGAGCCCTGGGATTTCTTTGGAAGGAATGATGCTAAAGCTGAAACTCCAGTACTTTGGCCACCTCATGCAAAGAGTTGACTCATTGGAAAAGACTCTGATGCTGGGAGGGATTGGGGGCAGGAGAAGAAGGGGACGACCGAGGATGAGATGGCTGGATGGCATTATGGACTCGATGGACGTGAGTCTGAGTGAACTCTGAGAGATGGTGATGGACAGGGAGGCCTGGCGTGCTGCGATTCATGGAGTCGCAAAGAGTTGGACACGACTGAGTGACTGAACTGAACTGAACTGAACTGAACACCTTGGAAGGAAAGTTATGACCAACCTAGATAGCATATTCAAAAGCAGAGACATTACTTTGCCAACACAAGTCCATTTAGTCAAGGCTATAGTTTTTCTAGTAGTCATGTATGGATATGAGTGTTGGACTATACAGAAAGCTGAGTGCCAAAGAATTGATGCTTTTGAACTGTGGTGTTGGAGAAGACTCTTGAGAGTCCCTTGGACTGCAAGGAGATCCAACCAGTCCATCCTAAAGGAGATCAGTCTGAGTGATCATTGGAGGGACTGATGTTGAAGCTGAAACTCCAATACTTGGCCACTTGATTTGAAGAGCTGACTCATTTGAAAAAACCCTGATGGTGGGAAAGATTGAAGACAGGAGGAGAAGGGGATGACATAGGATGAGATGGTTGGATGGCATCACCAACTCAATAGACATGAGTTTGAGTGGACTCTGGGAGTTAGTGATGGACAGGGAGGCCTGGCATACTGTGGTCCATGGGATCTCAAAGAGTTGGACATGACTGAGAGACTGAACTGAACTGAATGTTTTGTAGAATTCTGCAGTGAAACTATCTGGGTCTGAAGATTTATCTTTTAGGAATTTGAAAAATATTAATTTTATTTCCTTAATTTGACAGGGTGTCTGAATTATCTATTTCACTTTCAGTGAGTTGAGGTGATTTGTTCTTTTTGAAGAATTGATGTTTTATCTATATTGTCAAAATTATATATGTAGAGATGTTTGTAGTATTTATTGTTTTTCAATGTCTGTAGTGATTCTTCTTAGTAATATTGGTATATTAGTCATGTGCAGTCTCTTTTTTGTTTGTCAGTCTTGCTACGTTTGTCAACTTTATTGTTGTTTTTGTTTCATTGATTTTTCGTATTGTTTTCTATTTTCAGTTTCATTGGTTTCTAGTCTTATCTTTATTTTCTCTGTTATTTTACTCTCTCTGGGTTTACTCTGGTCCTTTGTCTTGGGGTTGGAGTTTAGATTACTATTGAGACTCCACCAGCCTTTAGCAGTATAAATCTTCCCCTTTTGCAAGATTTCTAGTTTTTCATTTGTTTCATGCTTGTTCATGATTGTCTTTTGAAGCATTGCTATGATGGCTACTTTAAAATCTTTGTCAGATCATCCTAACATCTCTATCATCTTATTTTTAGCATCTATTAATTTATTTTCTCATTCAATCTGATATATTTCTGATTCTTGTTGTGACCAGTGACTTTCTATTGGCTTCTAGACATTTCTGATTTGGTAGTAAAAAAACCCTGGGCATTATTTAACTGTGTCTCTTTCAATGGCTTCATCTGAAACTTCTCCAGCTGGAAAAATGGACCACTGTCTCCCTGTCAGGTGGAGCTGAAGACAAGGGTCCCACCCATGTGGGGATGGGAATCCTGGCTTTGCTGTTTGAGGGAGGGGTTCTCAATATCCATCAGTCCTCTGCTAATTGCACCTTCTCCATGACGGGTGTGGAGAAGGCAATGGCACCCCACTCCAGTACTCTTGCCTGGAAAATCCCATGGATAGAGGAGGCTGGTAGGCTGCAGTCCATGGGGTCGCTGAGGGTAAGACACGACTGAGCGACTTCACTTTCACTTTTCATTTTCATGCATTGGTGAAGGAAATGGCAACCCACTCCAGTGTTCTTGCCTGGAGAATCCCAGGGTCGGGGGAGCCTGTTGGGCTGCCGTCTCTGGGGTCGCACAGAGTCGGACATGACTGAAGCGACTTAGCAGCAGCAGCAGCAGCGTGACGGGTAGTGCTACATTTTACTGCTCCGCCTGTGCCCTCCATTGGTTCCAGGAGTAGGGAGGTGATCTCCTCCTGGGCAGTGGTGAAATTCCTAATTTTCCTGGAGGCCTTCTTTGACTTTATCCCAGTGGAACTGGGGTGGTGCCTGCAAGTGTTCTAAGTCTCACCTTTCTGTGTTGTCTCCACTAAACACTAGGGACGCTGGGATAAAGGAAAGAAGGAGGTGTAAGACCCTGGCTCCTCTTCTGCATTCTGTGACACCTCAGCTTGTGTGGGTAGAGGTTCAGGCTGCTCTCCAGGCTTGGTGTGGGCTGCATTGTTTATTTGACTATTGGCTAGGGTAGAGTAATTGTTGTCTAAAAGTCTTCTGTCCTACTAGTCTGCCCCTTTCCTGATCCTCTGGCCAAAGAAAGCTAGCCTATCCTAGCATTTTGGTTTATTTTGTCTGTGCCTATTGGTATTTTAGGCTACCTGCTTCTGTAGCTCCAACATGGAATATATGAAGGAGAAAGAGCCAAGAACATCACCTCCAATACTTCTGAGTCCTGAGGTCCCTGGCTAGACTGCTTTCCTGCCACCTGCCAGTGTTTCTTTGCTTTATATGTAACATCTAGAGTTAGTTGTATTTAGCAGAAAGTATGCACCCCACTTTCCTGGAAGCAGAAGTCCTTGACGATGTTTGCTTCATAACTTACTTCTCTGCCACATGGGGATGCCCTCTTGTGTGGAAGGACACCACCTTTTACACAACAGCTCTTGGACATTTGAGAACACTGGTATTACCTGTCCTGAGGCAATGTGGCCTTGTCACTAAGCACAAAAGGAGCTCACAGACATTCCTGCTGCCCTCCAGGCTTTGAGCCAGCACAGCTGGCAGCTACTATCTAATTATCCTTGACTTGCTCTGAGCTTACATTCAACTAAAGGCCCAAGGTCTTTTCCTGTGAACCTCTAAGCTCTTCTGAGTCCTTACTCTTGTACAGTTTGGTTTTTGGACCTAAGGGAGCATTTCCTTCCTTCTACTTAGATTATATTTTGTTTTGCTTGATTTGGTTCATGGTGCCTTCCAGTGGGATATTAGTTCCTGGGCGGTCTCCCTCTGTTCTACTTGTCATCTGCTTCTAATCAGAGCTTTAGTGGAGTGTTTATGGATAATTCCTCCTGATTTCTTATGAAAAACAGGACAATAAAGATGAGAGAATTTTATTTGCATATATAAATGTAGAGAGAAATCTTCTCATTGGGTTGTTCAACATGCTTATGGTTTTATTTTTGCCATTTTATTGAAGTAAAATTGACTTCAAATTCTTTTAATAAAGTAATAGTTCACATTCAGTGTATATGATCTTTTAAAATCCAAATTTAAAATTGAATTTCTGTATTGCTATGACCTCCCCTCAAAAAAAAAAAGCATCAGTGATTCTTTTACATTTACAAAAATAATTCCACATTTGTTTTCTAGAGCTTTCTTCAGTGAGATCAGCAATTAGTATCTGTTTCATTTGTTTCTAATGTATATAAGGCACATTAACTACTGTATTAGGGATAGGCACAGAAAGCAGCATGTTCCTTAATTTTTCTTACATGCCTTATAAATATGGAAGACAAATATGGAACAAGGTTATGCCTCAGGAAGTTGCCCTATGGCACTGGCCAGTTACCTAGCAGTTGGTAGGACTTATGTCAGATTATCCTGTGTCAGAAGCTGCTCCTGATTTTCAGGTTCAAAACTCTAATTTCCTCCCTTTATTAGGGCAGATCTGCTCCTCAGATGGCAGGTTTTCTTTAGCAAAGACCCCATGCAGCCTGGTTCCTTTCAAATACAACCTGCTGAAAACTCTCAAAGTTCCTCCCCAAACCTCTCCAGAGAACTGGTCCTACAGGGCATGGACAGTCCCACTTCCCGTTCCACGGACTCTTTCTGTCCAACATGAACCCCATCTTCTCTTTTGCTCTTGGTTTCTCTTGGATAAACAGCCTTCGCTAGGAGTGCACCTTGCTCTGTGCTCTCCCCATGCTGATATCCAGCCATCCTCCCTGATATTCCCTTTCTCTTTCACCAGAGGCTGTTGATTTTGCCTTCTAAGGATCCTTCTCACGTCAATCCTTCAACTTCTACAATTTCCCTAGTTTAAAACCTTGTCACTATTTCTGTAATCACCTAAATGGATCTTTTCTTCCAAATGTTCTTGCTCTAACCCTGCTTGGTCCCCTGCAATGACCTCTGGTCATAGCTGGTGAGCACTGAGCTCTGGAAGTGTGGCTGGTGCCATAAGTAACTCCAGTTTTAATGATATTTAATTTTTTTTTTCATTTAAAAAGCTGATACTCCATTCAGTTACTAGAAAACTTTGAAGGATCCTGGCAACACTTGAGTAGGTGATTCTACTTTTCAACTGTAAATTTTACAAACTCTAAAGCAAGTTGAGTATATCAGATGAGAGTTTGGTGTTCAAACTGAGATGTGCTATTTGTATAAAATACACACCAGGTTTCAAAGCCTTTGTATAAAATAAATATGTAAAATATGATATTAATTATTTTTTGAATTGATTACATGGGGAAATGACAATATTTTGGATGTATTGTGTTAGGTCAAATCTATTGCATTTATTTTATCTGCTTCTTTTTCCATTTTATAAGTATGGCTATTAGAAAAGTTTTAAATTGCACATGTGGCTATTTTTTTTTTTTAAAGACTTTTTTTTTATGTTGACCGTTTTTAAAGTCTTTTTTTGAATTTGTTACGATATTGTTTCTGTTTTATGTTTTGGCTCTTTGGCCTTGAGGCGTGTGGGATCTTAGCACCCCAACAAGGGACTGAACCCACACTCCCTACATTGGAAGGTGAAGCCTTAATGACTGGACCATGAGGAAGTCCCCGTATTATTATTTCTGATGGTAGTCTCTGTTTAACGCATCTCTACCTGCCAGCAGTAGGTGAATGGGGCACCCACTGCCCACCACTTTGTCCCTCTGCCTGGGAACAAAGCCCAGAACCGCACTACAACCCAGCATTTCTAGCCCCCTGGGCCTGGCTGCTGGAGCCTGGGCTTCAGAGCTCTGCATGATCCTCTCCCATCGCATACCCACAGAGCACTCTGTCTTGGGCGTCTGCTCCTCTTTTACCTTCTCTGCCTCCCACATTTCTCCTACCTGCCCCTTCCCAGCAAAACAGAGAAGCAAAAACAAATCAAAACTCTGGAAAAATTGAACTTGCCATTTAAGAATCAGCTCAAGTATCACCTTCTCTGAAACACAGTTGTAGATCCCTGACCCAGCAGGTCTTGTCCTGGGCTATGTCTACCTTCCAGGTCACTTTTCATTATTAAGTTATAATAGTTCCCACATTAACAATGCCATTATCCTCTACCAGCCAGCTCACCACTTGAGAAACCCAGGAAGCCTTCCCATCCCCACTGCCTAGGAAATGCTTGGATGCATCAATGAAATGAACAGGCTTGTCAGTGCTGGGAATTCACAAAAATCAATAAAACCTCTCTTGGAGATTAGAAAGCAAATAGTTTGACATGGGCTTTCCTTTCCATATTCGGAAAAGCACCAAAAGCAAGATTTGATGAAATAAAGAGTCAGAATGCAATTTAAGTGGGTAACTTAAGAAGCGTGTCTAGTGTGCTGTAGCTAGCACTTTCAAAGGAACAGTTGCAGGCCTCCAGTCTACAGTCTTATTTGTGTTTGCAGCTGCAACTGATTTTTTTTCTTTTTCTTTCTTTCGAAAGGCTATCATCAGGCTCTTGGGCAACACATTCTCTTTAAAGATGTGTACGTGTCTTCAAGCAGGTACAATCCAGCCTTTTGAGGAATGTTCTGCCTTTTCTCAGCAGGTTTTGTAAAACTGCACTCTGAGTCACTGACTGGCTTGTAAATTTACATGGAAATGACATTTATATTTCCTTATGAGCTTATCACACATCAGAATATCTTTTCACAACTTGGATTTTAGAACTTTGTTTGATTGCTTAATATCATATTTTCTGATTAGTGAAGCAAAGGTCAAATTTTAGAAAAAGTTCAGTATCTTCCTTACAAAGTTTATTTGGCATTGATTTAATTGCTGGGAGCTCAAAAGCTCTGCCTGAACAGCACACACATCTTTCATTCGCATAAACTTTATTATCCAAACATGAAAACCAAGCAAAGCATTGGACAGAAGAACAGGGAAACAGGCTGGTCTTATCAGAGTGAAGGATATTTGCATCCTATTAGGATAGTGGCCACAAAAGATAAAACCTGAAATACAATAAATATTTACTTGTTTATATTTTTCTCTTCTATAATTACCATGGTGACCTCTTGCCTGATAAAAACATCAACAGAGAAAGAAAAAGATGGGCTTCAGCTGGGCTCTTAGCAGACCAACAGCAAAAAACTGCTTCTCAGGGGTCACTAAAGTTTAGCCTTTTTGTATGAACTTACTAAATTAAATAAGCATGATTTAATACTGCCGAAGAAAGAACAACAAAACTGTGTTGCTTTGCCAGAGAAATCCCTCTTTAGGTGCTTCACTAATTCCTAGCATTTTGAAGAGCTTCTGACTTAACATTTGTTGTTGCACTTTTTATTTTTATTCTCAGTAGTCATTCTGGATGTGTTTTTAAAGTCATAATAGTTTAAACTCTGAATGGGCTGTGGGACCTTTGCAGGTGACTCAGTCACCTTGGATGTCAAGCAAACTGTATGCTTTGTGAAGTTTAAATCATTTGAAGAAGATCCTATTCTTCCTTGACAGGTACACTGATGTGTCTGTTACTCATTTTCATCTTAATCAGTTGCGTGTCTAACCTTCTCTGTTCTGATGTTTGCACCACTGACACATCAGAGTGACCTGCAAGGCTTGATGAAACAGACCACTGGGATTGCCCTCAGAGGTTCTGATTCATTAGTCTGTATGGGAACTGAAAGTCCACATTCTTAACCAGGACCCAGCTGATGCCCTGGGGTGGCTACCACATTGGAGAATCACTGCAATATGGCCGTTTACTCCAGAGGCAGGATGTAGAGCTGGAAAGCTGTTTAGACACCAGTCGTCTATTTTCTTTGAACTGCTTTCCAGAGTACTTGTTTGGGCTTCCCTGATGTTGGCCATGAAGCCATATATGTAAAGACTTTTTAAGCAGTAAAGAGAATTGGTGTATGTGGGAAGGAACATTATTTTCATCTGAGCCTGTCAGTGTTTTTGTAATTTAAAGTAGTCCTTACGCCATCTTCTTTCATTTTTACCTTTCCTCCTTGGGGCCCATCTTCTTTGTGTACATCTAGTGTGAAGGGAAAATGTTGTTCAGGGCTCATTTGGATCAGGCTGGTCTTTAACTTAAATATGTTCTCTTTGCCTTGGAGGCCAACACCCTTCCTCCCACTTTTCCAGACTGTGGATTCCCCTTTGCAAATCTCTTTTTCCTGTGAGGAGGCCTGACTCAGGTTTTCCATTTCTTGCTTCACGCATAGGATCACAGGGATTTGTTTAGATCAGAATTCTCAGGAGTTTTATTTTTAAATGTAAATTACTGTTAAATAAATTCTTCTTTCCCATGTGAATTTTCTCCATCCTTCAACTCCCCCATTCATGGATTTATGTATTCATTCATTTAAGAAATTTGACTTATCTGCCTACTTGCAGCACAGCTATAAACGTTGCTATTTATATATTAAGACAAAGCTCCATATTTAGTCTTATTAAGTTTATGAGTAGCTTTATTCTTTCTCTTGAGCTTAATGATTTTGATTGTTGAAGTGTAATCATCTCATTGGATTTCTCGCTCCCCATTCAATTATCTGAAGTTTATTGATACAACTTTCTTGTATGATTCTTTGAAGGATAATCATTTCAAGCAGGACCTAAACAACTGCAGACACTCAGGCATGTCAGTAGAGCTTTGCTCTCTTTCTGCCTTCATCACCAACAATAGTGTTGTGTGGTATATTTCCATACCTATAACGGCAACTAATTTGGCTCCCCTGGTGGCTCAGTGGTAAAGAATCCACCTATCAATAGAGGAGACATGGGTTTGATCCCTGGACTGGGAAGATACTCTGGAGAAGGAAATGGCAACCCCCTCTAGTACTATTGCTTGGGAAACCCCATGCACAGAGGAGCCTGGAGGGCTACAGTCCGGGGTTGCAGAAGAGTCACACATGACTTAGCGACTAAATAGCAACAACAGTTGTGTAACACCTTGCCCAATTTACCTTCAAGATATTTCTAAAATCTGTGTTTAAAAACCTGGCAAAATGAATGATTCAACATCTGTGATGCTCCATTTTTCTGCCACTGGAGAAAGCACATGGATTCTTCTGTTTCACTAGTAATTAAATTTGTGCAAGTTATTCTTGATTATCATTGTTTATATATTTTGTCTATCCTCACCCTGTTTACCTAATAGTGTTGTTCAGTCACTAAGAAGTCATATTTGACTTTTTGTGACCCCAAGGACTGCAGCTTGCCAGGCTTCCTTGTCCTTCACTATCTCCCAGAGTTTGCTCAAACTCACGTCCACTGAGTCGGTGATGCCATTCAACCATTTCATCCTGTGTCATCCCCTTGTCCTTCTGCCCTTAATCTTTCCTAGCATCAGGATCTTTTCCAAAAAGCCGGCTTTTCGCATCAGGTGGCCAAACAATAGCTTTAGCTTCAGCATCAGTCCTTCCAAAGAATATTCAAGGTTGATTTCCTTTAGGAAATCTGTCTAATAATCTCATTCTAAATTCCATCAGAGGATCAATGTAAAACTTCTCAGCTCACAGACTGCAATATCCAACCATCCCATATTCCTTTTTTGCAAAATCCAACGTAATTCATGAGAGATGGTCAGTTCTGATTTTACTTTGCAGTTTAGCCAGGATAAAACAACAATAATAATGTATCAGTGTGTGCACTCCAGTTTCTAAAACACTTACAGACATTACCATGGTTCTTCCTCTTTATGGTACAGTGATATCTTTTCTGTTTTTCCCCCAGGGATGTAATTTAGTCAAAACACACAGGAAGGGGAGAGTCAAGGCATGGAATGGGTCTTCCTGCCCCAGATCCTGTATTTTCTGCATTTGTTCAATGAAGTAAGTAAAAAAGATGATTTTTTTTTCTATATCAGTTCTGAGTTAACAGTGAATGAAATGAACTTGAGTTTAGGGATTGAAACACTATTCAGCTCTTTTTTTATTTTTGGTTTTATTTTTTATCACAGATGTTTATTATTTTTTTCATCATTCTTTCAAACCACTCCAGGGTTTCCTTAAAACCAAGATCTATTTCCTTGGTCTGAATAAAAAAAGGAAATAATACCATTTTATATAAATAATGGATTTGGAATGCTTAAGATTAGAATATTTGCCAGAATCGTAAATCACTGATAGAAAATAATGGTCTTTATTACTTTAAAAATTAAACTAAATCCAAGCTATTTAACTATGAATAAAAATAAAAATGAGTTTGGATGGGTTGGAGTTTATTTCAGATAAACATCTTTCTTTTAAAAATTTTATCCAAAACTTCTCTGTGTTCAGAAGGAGGCTTGCAATCTGATCAGCACGGGGTTTCCTGTGAAGCTGTGTCGCTCTTCCTGTTTACTCTCAGAGCACACTTGCACAAGGCAGCTGTTTAGCACTAAGGCTTTCCTTCAGTTGGTCTCAGACTGCTAATTAGATGGGTAAGGGAGAGATGAAATGTCCCAAATGGTTTTCAGTCCCAAGTTGTTTGAATTAAACAAACACTACATACAATTATCCGTGATTTTGTAAAACTCTTTTTTTTTTTTTAAATTTTATTTTTACTTTATTTTACTTTACAATACCGTATTGGTTTTGCCATACATTGACTTGAATCCACCACGGGTGTATACGAGCTCCCAATCCTGAATCCCCCTCACACCTCCCACCCCATATCCTCTCTNAGGAAGACCTATACAGTTAATTTTTCTTTTTTTTTTAATTTAAATTTATTTGTTTTAATTGGAGGCTAATTACTTTACAATATTGCATTGGTTTTGCCATACATCAACATGAATCCGCCACGGGTATACACATGTTCCCCATCCTGAACCCCCCTCCCACCACCCTCCCCGTACCATCCCTCTGGGTCATCCCAGTGCACCAGCCCCAAGCATCCTGTATCCTGCATCAAACCTGGACTGGCGATTCATTTCTTATATGATATTATACATGTTTCAATGCCATTCTCCCAAATCATCCCACCCTCTCCCTCTCCCACAGAGTCCAAAAGTCCATTCTATACACCTGTGTCTCTTTTGCTGTCTCATATACAGGGTTATGGTTACCATCTTTCTAAATTCCATATGTATGCGTTAGTATTCTGTATTGGTGTTTTTCTTTCTGGCTTACTTCACTCTGTATAATAGGCTCCAGTTTCATCTACCTCATTAGACCTGATTCAAATCAGTTCAAATCAGTATTCTTTTTAATGGCTGAGTAATACTCCATTGTGTATATGTACCACAGCTTTCTTATCCATTCATCAGCTGATGGACATCTAGGTTGTTTCCATGTCCTGGCTATTATAAACAGTGCTGCAATGAACATTGGGGTACACATGTCTATAACCACAATTTTTTATAATTATTAAAGTATAACAAATCAAGTAAACATCCTGTCTAGCCATTTCTATGTTAGAAATACTTTTTTAGACTTACAGAAAGCATTAGTGTAATAGCTTACAAGGTAGCGTATAAGTGGTGTTGTTGTGAACAGAACTAGATACTTTATTTTTTAAACATCTATTGTAACAAAAAAAAGGAGTACCTGTCAGATATTTCCAGTGACAGTAATTTGAAAATAGTCAAAGTTATATAAACAGTCATGCTGTGGGGAAAACTATAGCAAGTTATTATTGACAGCTATGTGTTTTGAAGGTAAAATGCTCTGCAATAATTCCCATAATTTTCTGTAAGTGGTATAACTAACTTGGCATTTATTTATCTTCTAGATGAAATGAATGATCATCAAAATACCCTCTCCTACATCCTGATAAACCCATCTCCAGACACCAGACTGGAGCTGAATGATGTTGTGTAAGTTGATATATCTCACATAAGGCCTGTATTTTCAGAAAACCACAAATTTATTGATTTTTATAGTTTTATTCCCCCATAAAGCCCCATATTGTTCTTGTGATATAAATACTTAGAAAATCGAACTCTAATTTTGGTGTTCAATAAACAAATGCATTTTGTGCACTGCATTGTGTATTGCTGTGTGTTGTACTATACAAAAGCATCATAGGATGGTGG
Organism: Cephalophus harveyi; assembly: GCA_006410635.1. Classification (NCBI taxonomy): domain Eukaryota; kingdom Metazoa; phylum Chordata; class Mammalia; order Artiodactyla; family Bovidae; genus Cephalophus; species Cephalophus harveyi. The sequence goes on along the minus strand of SJYT01008450.1, from coordinate 4,936 downwards.
AGGTATAGAAAACATCTTGAGTTTTGTTTTCAATATATTGCGCAAATATACATTTGGACAAGTGATAGAAAATCTGTGGAATAAAAAAAGAAAGAAGTTCAAAGGAAAACCTAAAATATACCACACTAGCTAATTCTAAATCCCTTAGACCTTTCAAAGCCAAGGTAAAATTGGTCAAAATTTTTATTAGGAAAAGGTCTATGGTAGTAATTTGTATTATGCATGTTAATAAAAGTGTTAAAGTGCTGCTTTAAAAGTGTGGTCTATATAGCATGACTTTGTCACATGAGTTAAGCATGGATTAAATGAGATAGTGTTTTTCTAAACTCAGAAAAGAGGGCATTATTGTGAGTTACTCTGGTTATAATGATGGAGGACTTGAACTAGACTCTTAGGGTAGATAGGATTTGTGCGGGTGGAGAGGAGAGAACATTCCAGAACAGGGAGATGGCTTGAGAAAATGCAGTACCTGAGCATCGCATAATGTGTGCCAGCTGGCAACACTACAGAGCCTAGTGTGACCAGAGTGAAAGCTTTGTATTGTTAGCATTTGCATTGCTAATAACTAGTTACACATGATATGCAGTTCAGTTCAGTCACTCAGTTGTGTCCAACTCTTTGCAACCCCATGGACTGTAGCATGCCAGGCTTCCCTGTCCATCACCAACTCCTGGAGCCTATTCAAACTCATGTTTATTGAGTCGGTGATGCCATCCAACCATCTCATCTTCTGTCATCCCCTTCTCCTCCTGCCTTCAATCTTTCCCAACACCAGGGTCTTTTCAAATGAGTCAGTTCTTTGCAGTATTGGAAACATATTAAGCCTGACTTTGGAAGGACCTTAGATTAGAAAATAAAGAATTTATACCCAATCTTCTAGGTAATAAGAGCACTTGGTTATATGAGCAAGAAAGTAGCAAAATTTTAGAAAAGTCATTTTGACAACTGTTGATGTAAGCCTTGGAGAGAAATTCCTTATGAGAAGCTGCTCCCAAGATCCATGGTTCTAAGGATTTTCTAGACCAAGTCCTGCTTACACAAGGTAGTTAACTCCAGATTGTATTAGTGACATAAACCCAGTGCCAAAGATTCAAAAGAATTGGTGGGTGTTAGGTCTACAGGATGTGTGTGTGTCTATAAGCAGGAAAATAAGCAATAAGGCCAGTGACTAGGAAGTGTGGGGACATCCTGTGATGCAGAGCATAAAGTGGATCCATGCCAAGTGGTTTAGAACTAAAGTTGGTATTAATAATATGCTAGCAGTTAGAACCCTACTTGTAGAAGTTGCCAGTTTTCTGGGAGATTTCAGCTGGGATTGAAAGGGTTCTTTTTTTTTTTTTTTTTGAAAGAGCTGTCTAGGAAGCAATGGAATTGATTGGCAGGATAGAGATAAGATTCTGTCATAACATCTGGATGAGGGTTGTAAAAGCAAAAGCCTATGGAATAAATTTATGGAGGCAAAATTTAAGATTTGTTTATTGTTCTGGGAATTGGAAAATAACAGCTCTCACATGGTTTTAAGAGTTAGAATCTATGTGGTTGCAAAAAAAAAAAAAAATTACTCTTTAACTAAAACAAGTCAGGATGGTGAGGCACTTTTCCAAGCAGAAAAGAGCAGTCTTTGGGTGAGGAGGAGAGAGAGATGAGAAGCTGGGGTTTCAGTACATTGTTCAACGCACTAATGGAAATGTCTAGAAAGCTTATGGAGATATAATGCTGAGCTTTGGAAAGAAGCCAGTTCTACATAGAAATTAGCTATTTTTTTCATCTTCTAAATGAATGAAACTTAAAAGAATTAGTTTTTAAAAGATAAGATACTTAAAGAAGAAAAAGTAAAAGAATGAATGTTGGCCTATTTAATTACTTACTACTCAGTTTTAGGGCCAAAAAGATGAATGTGCTTCAAAAACGTCTCAGAAAAATAACATCAGCAGGAGTAACTCTGACCCAAAATCAGTGTGAAAAGATTTTATATAAGGCATCAAAGATACAACTAGCAAGTATAATAATGTTTTTTTCTTCTTTTGCCATCTGATAGTTAAAATATTAGAACTTTGAGGAATCAGATGATGATAATTCCAGCTGCTAATTGTCTTAAGGCACCTGTCAAAATTTATATTCAGTGGTGAGGATGAATTTATGGAGCACTTTAAGTTAGATGAAAATCTCTTATTTGTGATGCATCTGGCTTTCAACTGTGCATTCTGGAGACTGCACTTCATATATAATTAAAATATGATAAAACTGTTCTGCTTTTCTTGTGTCCATATTTACACATATCTTTCCTCCTTTGACCCATAAAATCAGGCAATTTTTATTAGTTATCCAGTCTGGCCTTGTAGTCCCAACTTTTGTATGCTCCTTTTTCAAAGTTTCAATTATATATATATTTTAAATTGATCATACCATACCAAGTCATAAGTTTTTTGAGACTAATATGATTATTTTCCATGATTATATTTCATGAAATGGTAAGATCATGTTAACCTTTTGAGTATATGTACCTAGCCTTCTATCAAATAGATTTTGTAATTCAAAATAATTCCTGAAACTTTTTAAAACTCAAACATAAAAATAAAATATGGATGTAACAATATATATAGGAAAAATAGGCATGGGATTTTCTGCCTTTTAGATACTATTATTTGTATTAGTTTTAAGCTAAAACATCAAATTGAACTACTATTTTAAAAAACAAAAAAAAGACTCCTTTGCCATGCTCTGTATTTTGGGCATTGAGATAATTAAATTTTAGTATAACTGGAGAAAAAAAAAAAAAAAAGCTACCATGACAAGATGTACAAAAAACCAATACGGTATTGTATAGTAAAATAAAGAAAAAATAAAATTAAAAAAAATAAAAATAAAATAAAAAGAAATAACTACTCTGAACACTTCCCTGGCTTCCCTGTGGCTCAGATGGTAAAGCATCTGCCTACAATGCAGGAGACCTGGGTTCAATCCCTAGGTCAGGAAGATCTCCTTGAGAAGGAAATGGCAACCCGCTCCAGTATTCTTGCCTGGAAAATCCCATGGACAGAGCAGCCTGGTAGGGCTCCAATTACAGTCTATGGGCTGGCAAAGAGCTGGACACGACTGAGTGACTTCACTCACTCCAAACAACCTTGGAGAAGAACAGGCCCCCTTAACAGTAGATGTCCACATATATGCCTGTATATACTTACTCTTTTCTTGGGTGAGTGCAGCAGCTCACTAATCTGACTGCTGCCCCTTCTTGCCTCATTAAAGGTGAGTCTGTTCCATAAAGTGCCGGTCTCCTTTTTCCGAACCTCGCCTCATCTAACTCCCTTACCCGACACTGGGAAGAGCTGCCCCAACAGGATTCTTCAACAGAAATCAGGAAGAACCTAAAGAAAAAGAGAACAGAGACGAGAGAAAGGCTGAAGCTCTCATTATGCCCCTACAGGGAGTTAACTTCAGGGCTACAAAGGTGGGAGGACACAAGCAAAAACCTGGGGTCTGTTTTTGCTGTGGCAAGGATGGACACTTTAAGGGACAGTGCCCCCAAGGCAAGCAGAGGCCACCACCAAGGCCTTGCCCCACTTGCAAGGGAGATCACTGGAAGAGTAACATCCCCTGGGACATAGGTTTCAGGGGTCAGAAACTCAGACACAAGATCAAGATTCACAGGGCCCAGGGCTTCCCACTTTGGCTTCTGTCCTCATTACCCCCGGGAGCTTCAGGTGACTCTAACTAGAAAAGGCGATCCTGTGAAATTCCTACAGGATACAGAAGCCACTTCAACCCTCCTGTGTAATCCAGGTCCTCCTTCTACTAAGTCAGTTACTCAGACACAAGATCAAGATTCACAGGGCCCAGGGCTTCCCACTTTGGCTTCTGTCCTCATTACCCCCGGGAGCTTCAGGTGACTCTAACTAGAAAAGGCGATCCTGTGAAATTCCTACAGGATACAGAAGCCACTTCAACCCTCCTGTGTAATCCAGGTCCTCCTTCTACTAAGTCAGTTACTAAAGGTGGCATTTCTGGAAAGCCAATTACAAAATTCTTTACACAACAGTTGAGCTGTAACTGGGATTCTCCTCTTTTTTCCCATGTGTATATGTACATGAGCTCAGTCGTGTCCACCTCTCCAACTCTGCGACCCCATGGACTGTAGCCTGCCAGGCTCCTCTGTCCAAGGGATTTTCCAGGCAAGAATACAGGAGGGGGTTGCCATTTCCTCCTCCAGGGGATCTCTCTCACTCAGGGATCGAACTTGCATCTTTTGCAACTGCCTGCATTAGCAGGCTGATTCTTTTCTACTGCACCACCTGGGAATCGCAAGTGAGCACAGGGTGCCTGGCATGCTGGGCATGGGGTGAAGGGCGGTGGCAGCAAAACCCCACGAGGTGAGGAAGGGGGAGGGCGATCACCCCAGGCCAGCCGACCCCCTCCTCCCATGGTGAGGCCAAGGGCTCCCCCACGCTCTGTTCACGAGGGACGCAGCATGCTGCCCCAAAGTTCTGATGGGGAGACGCTCCTCGAGGGCCCAGTGGGCAGGTAGTGGGGCCAAGGACAGCAGCCGGGCATATCGGGGACGGCCGTGGCACCCTCACTTCCACCCCCCGGCCCAGGCAGGTGGCAGTATAGGCACGGTAGCCGGCAGGTGACCCGTGCACACTCAGAGGAGCGCACCGCCGTGGGCGGGCAGGGGCGCCGGGGGCACAGGCGCTCCTCCTGGTCCAGCACGCGACAGCATCGGTGGACAGATGGCGGCAAAGGTCAACTGAGCGGGGCCAAGGCGGGCTGGGGAAGCGAGACTCACCAAGGTGCAGCCCCAGGGATCAGAGGACTGGACGGACGAGGCACCAACAGCGTCCGGCCACGTAGGCCCGTGTGGCAAAGACGCGGCAGAGGCACAGAAGCGACGGAGGCGGTGGGGAGGCCGCGAGAGACAGAGCGGGGCCCGGAAGCC
>SJYT01008444.1:232549-245927 GCA_006410635.1 Cephalophus harveyi | reverse complement strand
TATCTTTCCTTTTCTCCTTTGCTTTTCACCTCTCTTCTTTTCACAGCTATTTGTAAGGCCTCCCCAGACAGCCATTTTGCTTTTTTGCATTTCTTTTCCATGGGGATGATCTTGATCCCTGTCTCCTGCACAATGTCATGAACTTCATTCCATAGTTCATCAGGCATTCTATCTATTAGATCTAGGCCCTTAAATCTATTTCTCACTTCCACTGTATAATCATAAGGGATTTGATTTAGGTCATACCTGAATGGTCTAGCGGTTTTCCCTACTTTCTTCAATTTAAGTCTGAATTTGGTAATAAGGAGTTCATGATCTGAGCCACAGTCAGCTGCTGGTCTGTTTTTGTTGACTGTATAGAGCTTCTCCATCTTTGGCTGCATAGAATATTATCAATCTGATTTCGGTGTTGACCATTTGGTGATGTCCATGAGTAGAGTCTTCTCTTGTGTTGTTGGAAGAGGGTGTTTGCTATGACCAGTGCATTTTCTTGGCAAAACTCTATTAGTCTTTGCTATAAAATAATTCATCAAAGACTCTGATGCTGGGAAGGAATGGGGGCAGGAGGAGAAGGGGACGACAGAGGATGAGATGGCTGGATGGTATCACTGACTTGATGGACGTGAATCTGAGTGAACTCCGGGAGTTGGTGATGGACAGGGAGGCCTGACGTGCTGCAATTCGTGGGGTCGCAAAGAGTCGGAGATGACTGAGCAAGTGAACTGACTGAACTGATAGCATAAACACACAAACATATACATAAATATAGCAAAATGTTAACACTTTGTGATTGTGTTTTCTTAGAGAAGTTAAGGAAAAGGTACTTAAATGCTTATTGTACTATTGTTGTAAAGTATTGAAATTTAAAAAATTCAGAATAAATTTTTTGATGAGGGAAAAAAATAAAGGTATTCTGTTTATGATGAGTTTCCTTAATAAGTATCCTGTCCTTAAAAGCTGAATTTTTGAAAGTAAACAACTTCTCTTAGAATATAATAAAAATGAATATTGATGATGAAATAAGATACATCTAAGGAAAAAAAGTTACAGTATCATCACCAAGTTAAAAAATGTATTCCAGCTGGCAAGAATATCTTTCTAAATTTTAATTAGATAACAACATAATAATATAAATATTAATCAATTATATTCCCTATGGTTTTACACTTGAGGTTCAATTTAGACCCTTGAGACAGCTTTCAACTCAAGTATAAGTTTTAATTTATTTCTCCAATATCATTAGTTTATATAATATATATTGTTGTTTGAAGCTAATAATTCTGGGTGTGGATTCAGAGCTCAGGCTTCTTGCTTCCCATGTTGCTTCCATCCACTGGGGCTTTTATATAGGCCTTAATTAGCCTCTGGGCTTCCCAGGTGGCACAGAGGTAAGGAATCTACCTGCCAAGGCAGGAGATACAAAAAATGTGAGTTGGATTCCTAGGTTGTGAAGATCCCTTGAAGAAGGAAATGGCACCCCACTTCAGCATTCTAGCCTGGAACATTCCATGGACAGAGGAGCCTGGCTGCCTTCAGTTCGTGGGATCACAAAGAGTTGGACACAACTGAGTGACAGAGCACAGAGCACACTTAGCTGGTAGAAAAGAAAGTGTAGGGGTGAGACACAGTCATATCATAAATGTTGGTGTGGTAGCAACACAGATCCACTGAGATGTGTCATGATGTTAATATGTGATTTGACCCCATGTTCAGGAAAAACTAGTGCGGATATTTCTAGTGAAGGTAGTCATGTATATCACAAAAGTTAAGATGATATAAATCATTTCTGAGAATGCATGACCTAGAAAACTTCACCCAATAGCAATAGAAAATCTGAATGGAACTAAACTACTAAAGATGTGCTGAATTGTTACATGAAAGAAAACCTAAATAGTTGAGCCTAGATATTTACGCAGATGAAATTTATAAACATTCCAGAAATAGCTCCACTATTTAACAAGTTATACCAATAGTTAGAAAAAAAAGAAAGAAAAGAAACAGTGAAGAGCTCAATTTTGAGGTTAACTGACCAGAAAGAAAGGAAAGTTCCTCCCCTGGTGGCTCAGATGGCAAAGAAACTGTCTGCAATGCAGAAGACCCAAGTTTGTTCCCTGGGTTGGGAAGATCCCTTGGAGAAGGGAATGGCTACCCACTTCAGTATTCTTGCCTGGAGAATCCCATGGATAGAGGAGCCTGGTGGGCTACAGTTTATAGGGTCGCAAAGAGTCAGACATGACTGAGTGACTAACACACAAAACCAACCATAAATAAAGAAATATTATAGGAAATTATAGACACAGTGAGTTAAATACAATATTAGCAACACACAACATGTGTGGTTATAAATATATATACAGATGTTAATTAAAGACACATAAATATTCCATATTCATATAAACAGTGTATATATTGTCAGAAACTTAGTGCATCTCTGCTCTCCTAAGCTTATAAAAGTGTGTGTGTGCATGCATGCTAAGTTGCCTCAGTTGTGTCCAACACTTTGTTACTCTATGGACTATAACCCACCAGGCCTCTCTGTCCACAGGATTCTCTAGGAAAGAATGCTAGAGTGGGTTGCCATTTCCTCCTCTAGGGTATCTTCCTGACTCAGGGATTGAACCCTCCTCTCTTATGTCTCCTGCATTGGGAGGGTGGTTCTTTACCACTAGAGCCACCTGGAAAGACCTGTGTTGTAGAATCTCTCTCTCTCTCTTTTCTTTTTTTTTAATTACTTAATTCACAACCGAAGGAACAACCATAATTCCTGTTCAATAGGATACATGTATTTCAGAGGAAATTGTGTTCGTGTTTGGATGATTTTGAATATCATACAAATTAAGAAATGCAAGATGCTGAAAGCAATTACTGAACTTTCATGAGTTATATTTATGTGGATTATCAATTTAGGTTCAATCATTTCTAGAAGGTTGCCCTAATGTTTTGAATAATAGACTGGTACATATTATTTCATGCTTTAAACAGTTTCATAATTCTTTTAACATTTAGGTTGCTTGGAATTAAAGGAAGAAACCATTGAAAACCTTCTTGCAGCAGCTTGCCTTCTTCAGCTTCCTCAAGTAGTGGAAGTGTGCTGCCATTTCCTCATGAAGCTCTTGCATCCATCAAATTGTTTAGGAATCCGAGCATTCGCAGATGCTCAAGGATGCATTGAATTAATGAAGGTGGCCCATAGCTACACGATGGTAAGGAAATGTAATTTTTTAATAATAGCAACATAACTGTGTTGTCAGAGGTTAAAATAATTACAGCCATTGCATTCAAAATTAAAACTCAAAATTAGTTTTGAATCACTAGCACATTTTTATCACGAAACACAGCATACTTTAAGAAACTCAAAGTAGAAAAAGACATCACACAATGGTCTTTATTATGGCTCCATTTACATTTTATAGACAATATAGATATAGATATTGACTGCTTGGGATTTTAAATTGTTCTTAAAATAATTTTTTCCTAATTTCTCCCGGGATATCTATCTTTTACATCTCCTTCCACAGCTGCCTTTCCCCACCTTTTCTTTCTAGTTAAGAGCTAGCAGCTTCTGTCACAAAAATTTTTCTTTTGCATTTTTCAAACAACCTCTCTACCATGGACTCAGGTTTGTGCATGCTAAGTTGCTTCAGTCATGTCTGACTCTTTGTAACACTATGGACTGTAGCCCATCAGGTTTCTCTGTCCATGGGGATTCTCCAGGCAATACTGGAGTGTGTTGCCATGCCCTCCTCCAGGAGATCTTCCTGACCTAGGAACTGAACCTGTGTCTCTTAAGTCTCCTGCACTGGCAGGCAGGTTCTTTACCACTAGCATCACCTGGAAACCCATGGACTGAGGTGTATTAACCAAAATTCAGTGTTGAAATCCTGCCCCAAATGTGATGGTGTTTGGAGATGGAGGCTTTGGAGGTGAGGTCATCATAGCAGGCCCCTCTGGATGCCCTTATGAGAAGAGACACTGTAGAATTTGCTTCCCCTCTCTCTTTTTCATGTGAGGACACAGTGAGAAGATAGCCATCTGACAGCTCAGAAGAGAGTCTTAGAGAACCCAGTAACACTATATTTTAATATTAAACTTTTCATCCTTTCAAACAATAAGAAATAAATTCCTGTTGTCTAAGCCACCTAGTCTTCAGTATTTTGTTATGGAAACCTGAGATATCTAGTACACTTTTTATCATAGCATGATATGTTAGGTGTGCATTTGTCTGTATGATTTATGGAGAAAAAAAAGATAGTATATTTTAAAGTATTTATTGGGATAGTGAATATTGGATTTCAGAATTCCTGGGAACTTTTATACTAAAAGGGAAACTATTTAGGTATGTAAATCAGATGATGTTTGTGTTTGTTTGTTTGTTTTTTTGTAAATTTGTCTTTCTGTACCATTTTTCATAAAAGGTGTAAATTGATTATCAGTCAGTAAATAGTCCTGTAATACTATAAGCCTATTTTGTATTTTTCTCTTTGATTTCTTGCTGTATTTATAGACATATTATATATGTAGATAACTTTTTAAATTACTAATGACAATCAGCCATTTAAGTCTCCTTATTGTTATTTTTAGACAGAATCTCAATATTATTTTAATTATCTTCTTTAATCCTTTAAGCAGATTAGTAAATTAAATAAAATGTAGAAATAAAGAAAGGAGATGCATGCTTTGTACTTCTGTTGTCAAATTCTTTTCCTGAAATATTCCATGACAGGGCACAGTATTACTATTCAAATTATATGAACCATATAAAATTAATGTAAACAAATAGTTCATCTACCAAAATATCAAAACCTAACTGCTGTCATTTAATTATGCACATTTCATTACACTTCGGAGTTCCTGGCTTAGCTAAGCCAAAGAACAATATGCCTCCATATCCAGTGGGATAATGGTCCCTTCTGGTCTGGTTTGAAATTATTAATTTAATAATCAAAATGTTTTCCTTGCAGCTGCTTGAACTGATCTGGAATTTATCACACAATAGTATCAATATAGTTTTTAAACACATTAAAAATATTCTTTACAGTAAAATATACATGTAAACAGAAATAGGAATGTCCTGGCTAAGACACTCAACATTCTAAACAACTCTATCTTAACTTATTTTTGAGACTATGGATTGATCATGTGTTGTGTTATGCTTTTCAAAATTAAAATGATTACAAATTCTGTTGGAAACATGAAGGTCCAGTGTGCTCCAGATGCTCATGGGTTACTCTTTTACTGGAAAACATTTTCTGACCAGTTATCTTCCTAGAGTATTATTTTGTCTCAGTTCTAATGCTTTAAAATGAATGTATCTGATATTAAAATTGTTTACCACATATTAGCCCCTGATCCATGTTTAGTCTTGCATATCTCCTCATTTAATCTATTTAATTTGTGCTTCAAGAACAAACTTATTAAGCTTTTTTTTTCTTCTTCTTCTTCTTAACTCATTCAGTAGCAAAACATCTCAGGGTTTCTACTGAGTAAACTCTGGTACTAAATTAATATATTTATTGGCTCTAAATATGCCTTCTTTGTTTATTTTACACATGGCATTCTTGTTTTAATTTTCAATTTCCTTACCAAAATATTTTAGATATGAACTTGATCTTCCAACATTCAGATCTTAATTTGCTGTCTGTATGCCTTTGCTTTTTATATCTTTTGCTGTTCCCTTTGGAACTTTCACTTATTTGAATTCAGCTATTGATTTTGTGTGATTCCAAATCTATTCAGGGAAAGTGACCTTGCTTGGCAGTGGTTCATGTATGAAATATTGGAAAATTTTGATTACAAGGTCAATATTAGACAGAAGTGTGAAATAAATTCTGAAACATTAATTTACATTTTGGGTGCATGAATGAAAATTGAAGGAACTAGTTCCTTTTACTCTACTAGAGTTCAAAATGAAAGCTGTTATTAATTCTGGACATTTCATTTTAAAAACATTAGAGGGCAACAAACAGAAGTAGATGAGAATTATAAGAATAGCAAATATTTTATAATCATGAAACATGAAGAAAAATTGAAAAGATTTGGTTCCTTTGGCTGAATAATATCAGAGCATGGAAATGGATATCTTTGTGTATTTGATAGAATGAGTTTTTGTTTGAAACAGCACAGTTTGTGTTTTCTAATCCTGTTTTTAATTTTAGTAGTATAAACATAGACTTCTTTCAATTTAAATATCATAGGAAAGAATAATATTGGAGTTGAAGTGCTTTGTTTGATGATAGATGAAGGGTCTGGAGTCTACTTTCATCTTCTGATTTTTCTTTCTCTGCTGCTTGTCTATTTCTACTAATCATCAACATCACTTCCTACCAAGATCAGCTCTGCCTTTAGAGGAGACTCCTGGATCTTCATTTTTAAGAAATTCTCTCCATATGGTTCTGGTTTAGACTTTGACAATTAAAAACATTTTGTGCAAGGTATAGAAAGCAGAAATGAAGGAGAATCCATTATTTCTGCACAGGTAGATGCAGGCAAATACGTGGATGAATGGAAGCTTGAAGTAACTTCTAAGTGAGCACTTGAAAGCAATTGGCTTCACTGCTGTAGACTGAGACGGTTGGAGATTTCTGGAGGTTCTTGAGTTCAGTGCCTTTGTGGAGTACTTGTCAGAACAGTTCATATCGAACAGAGGTAGGGATCATTAGCAGAAAGTTCCCTGACCTTCATTTCCACAGCTCTTTCCACAGCTATTTAGGTCCCCAATTCCCTATCCAAAATCTATCTTACATAGAAAACATGGTTTGCTTTTCTAATTCAACAATGTCTTAAACACATACCCCAAAATAGCATATTTAAACTCCACATTTTGATAGAAGTAATTCTCCCCACCTAACTTCTGAATAACTGCCTGGGCATTTTTCCTAAAAAAATAGATTGAATTAATTTCACCACTTCTCAATATGTCCATGACTTCCTTTCACTTGTTCTTTACTCATGATAGTTCTTTTATCTGGAATCCCTGGTATCTAATTTTAAATAACCACCCTCACTTCCCAGTTTAAATTCACCCATGCCTAAGAAATATTTTAAAAAATGTCATGGCATTCTCTGTCTTATTTAAATTCTTAGTATTCCTTTTGTTAGCACTATATGGTGTCACCATACATTTTCTTATGCAGTTAATTATCCCTTATGTCTTTATGACTTACTTCACAACTATATTGCAGCTTCTTTGTGACAGAGAAGGTCTTTCCACTGAGATTTGTTTTTCCCAACAAATCTCCATTGAGATTTGTATGTACCTGCATGTGTAATATACCAACTAATTTCTATAGTTCCCAAGGATATTTAGAATTATTATTCTCAGAACTCCCAAATTCAGTTATTCAGCAAGACTATCCATGTTTTTCCTCTAACTTCTAATGATATATCCTATTGTTATTTTCTTGTTCACACAATTCCAGCCACACTGTTCTTCTTGCTGTTTTTTGACTACAGCAAGGATACTATCACCAGATGAACTTTGTGTTGTTCTTTTTTCTTCTGCTGGAAATGCTCTTCTACCGAATATTTATATCCTTTCTCTGCCTTATTCAGCATTCTGCTCAAATGTCACTTAGACAGAAATCTCTTCTCTGAATATCCTATTAAAAGTGACATTACTTTCAAAACTCTCTCTTTCCTTAAACTGTTTTCTATCCTTTAGAGTACTTTTGGCACCCCACTCCAGTACTCTTGCCTGGAAAATCCCATGGGCAGAGGAGCCTGGTAGGCTGCAGTCCATGAGGTCATTAAGAGTCGGACACAACTGAGCGACTTCACTTTCACTTTTCACTTTCATGCATTGGAGAAGGAAATGGCAACCCACTTCAGTGTTCTTGCCTGGAGAATCCCAGGGATAGGAGAGCCTGGTGGGCTGCCGTCTATGGGGTCACACAGAGTCGGACACGACTGAAGTGACTTAGCAGCAGCAGCACTCTAGTTTCATATCATTATTTTTTTGTTAAGGGTTATTGTTGTTCACTTCCACCATAATATGGTATCTCCTAGATAGCATCTGTTTAACTTCCTATAGCTTGGAAACCTAGATAGATGTCTCTTCATAGCATTCATTGTTGAAAGGGGAAGTTCCTATTGACTACTCTGTACCAGGAGCTGTAGAAAGATACAATGTTGACCAAAATAGACATATGTTGCCCTTGTTATTCAGTCACTAGGTTGTATCCAACTCTTTGCAACCCCATGGACTGTTGTGCTCCAGGCTCCCCTGTCCTTCACTATCTTCTGGGGTTTGCTCAAATTCATATCCATTGAGTTAGTGATGCTAACTATCTCATCCTCTGCTTCCCACTTCTCCTTTTGCCTTCAATATTTCCTAACATCAGGGTCTTTTCCAATGAAATTGTAGGATGATATAGGAGATCAAAACAGGGAAAGCTTTGGCAGTGCAAAATTTTGCAGGGTTAAGGAAACTTTGTTAAAGATTTGTGATGTTATATTAAAACAAGGATATAACATTGAACATTTCTGAGCAAGTAAGAGCCAAGATTTAATTTTAAGACTAATCTTCAGATTGGCCTGAGGAGAAGGCAAGAAGAAAGACCAAGAATAAGGTTAGTACTTCATAAGAGTATATTATATATAAAAATATGTATATTTGCATATACTGGGTGAGTGAGAAAGAAAAAGAGAAACTGAGGTAGCTCCTGACATTTTGCTTGATGGCAATGCTTATCTCTACTGGTGCTGGTGGTGCACAAGTTTAATACATAGTATATACCAGACTTTTTTTTTTCTTTCTATGTTTCCCTTTATTTGCTTGGCCTCATATTAAAAAGCAGAGATGTTACTTTGCCAAAAAAGGTCCGTAGAGTCAAAGTTATGATTTTTCCAGTAGTCATGTATGGATGTGAGCGTTGGACCATAAAGAAGGCTGAGAGCCGAAGAATTGATGCTTTTGAACTATGGTTCTAGAGAAGACTCTTGAGAGTCCCTTTGATTACAAGGAGATCGAGTCAACCCTAAAGGAAATCAATTCTGAATATTCATTGCAAGGACCGATGATGAAGCTGAAACTCCAATATTTTGGCCACCGGATGTAAAGAGATGACTCAGAAAAGACCCCCAATGCTGGGAAAGATTGAAGGAAGGAAGAGAATGGGATGACAGGATGAATTGGTTGGATGGCATCACCACCTCAATGGACATGAGTTTGAGCATACTCCGGGAGATGGTGAAGGCCAGGGGGAAGCCTGGTGTGCTGCAGTCCACGGTATCACAAAGAGTCGGACATTACTAAGCAATTGAACAACAACAATATATCAAGCATTGCTCTACATGTTAAACAAACTTTTAAATTTTGATCTTTTCACAACTCCTGCAAAGTATGTGTTATATTCACTCTAAAATGAAGTTAAAAGTTGCTTACTCCTTGGAAAGAAATTTATGAACAACCTAGATAGTATATTAAAAAGCAGAGACATTACTTTGCCAACAAATGTCCGTCTAGTCAAGGCTACGGTTTTTCCAGTGGTCATGTATGGATGTGAAAGTTGGACTATAAAGAAAGCTGAGTGCTGAAGAATTGATGCTTTTGAACTGTGGTGCTGGAGAAGATTCTTGAGAGTCCCTTGGACTGCAAGGAGATCCAACCAGTCCAACCTAAAGGAGATCAGTCCTGGGTGTTCATTGGAAGGACTGATGTTAAAGCGGAAATTTCAATACTTTGGCTACCTGATGTGAAGAGCTGACTCATTGGAAAAGATGCTGGGAAAGATTGAGAGCAGGAGGAGAAGGGGATGACATAGGATAAGATGGTTGGATGATATCACCAACTTGATGGACATGAGTTTGAGTAAACTCTGGGAGTTGTTGATGGACAGGGAAGCCTGGCATGCTGCGATTCATGGGGTCGCAAAGAGTAGGACACGACTGAGCAACTTAACTAAACTGAACTGAAGGTTTAGGGAGGCTAAATAACTTACTCAAGAATAGTGGAACATGCTAGAATGGAGATTTAAATATGACAGTGTCTTACTACAAACTTAAAGCTCTATTTAATGTGCTAATTAATTTACATATTACCAGAATATCAAGTTGGATTCCTGATATCCAGAATGTTACAAGGCATAGATTACTTGAGACAAATGGACACTATAAACCTGCAGCATAGATGAGATCAAAGAATTCATGAAGATTTTGCTCCTCAGTTTTAACATTTCCCTGTTCACTTCACCCTTACTTTCTACCCAGTGCTATCAGCATGCCTTGAAAGATTCCACAATGTTTACTCTAGAAGCAGAAGCTGTTTCAGTTAAGACTAATTGGAGGCTGATATAATCAGTCAGTAGCTTCAAAAACCAGGTGTTTCACAGATGGAGCATGAAGCCTTCCAAACTCAGTATAAGAGCAGCAGCCCTTTCAAAGGCCAGAACCCAAAAGCTCCTGTACATAGTTCACTTGTCCTTCAGAGCTGTAAAAGTAACGCCAGTGAAAATAAACTTTATTGATGTGGTTTCTGTTTATGGTTTTGAGATATCTGACATTTCTCATGATTTCTAGTCAGCAGCATTTTTTTTTTAATCTTTACCAAAAGTCCGACAAATAAACCATAAACTAGAATTTGCTTTCAGGGAACAAATGGAATTTAAATGTCTTTGTTTTCCTACATTGTCCAAATAAAGTTCACGTCATCCATATTCTCCTCAGGACTCCTATGTGATGTATTAGTACTAAGATTTGCTGTGAATATCTTTTTTGTTTTGTTTTGTTTTCCATTCATTGCTTTGTGTTAGTCCCTTTGAATATCTCATTTACAAACATGGTGTGAATAATGAGTTTAAATCAGTATGTAAATATCAACCTGAAACTTAGCCAAATTTGATTTTCAGAATTTCTTTGTAAATTGAAGTGAAGGTGTTGAGTGAGTGCAAGAAGTTGCTTGAGGGACACCCATCACCTATATTTGATCCTCACAAACAGTGAGAAGCATGCAGAGGCCTCTATAGAAAACAATCTCCTCTCATCTTGTTTTTGTTTATGCTTTCCTTTACTTGCTTTGTCCTTAAATTAGATTGATGACTCTTCACAGGCAGTTTTAATTTGTGTTATTACTCACAGTCATTGGTAAAATTCCAGTCTATTGCCTACAACTGGAAGTTGATTTGAGTGGAAGAATTAAAAAAAAAAATGTCTTTAAATTGCTTAGTGTTGTGCACAAGCAGGATATTCAGATTACACCAGATAAACTGACAGAAATGTATAATAAATAGTAATATTATAATAAATATTCACTTATGCAATTGCAGTTTGACTATATAAAACTTTTTAATTGTTAGGATTCTAGAAAATAACCACAATAAAATGTCCATTTATGACTGTTTCAAAGACTAATTAAGCATACTCAAAGAGGATTCAAGGAAAATTGTAAGCTTTTTAAGGAGTGATTTTAGACAAAGTCCATTTCTTCTATTCAGATGCTCTTTGAGCATGTTTCTATTTTAGGATTTCATATTCAAACATAAGATATTCTATTTTAAGAAATATGTCCTTCTGCTTTGTTGTTGATAATGGTGAAGATGATAATATTCACCTACTTGAAAAACACTCCATTCATTGTAGGAATTCTTTCATTTGCATACTCTGATTATTTTCATTTATTTTACTGGGCTATTTCTAAAATACAATGATTCAGCACACAGCTGTACAAAGTCACAACACATGCACACACAAGCACAAGCAAAATCTACTATTAAAATTATTAAAATGTATTAAGTTATTTGGGGCTTCCCAGGTGGCTATAGTGGTAAAAGAATCCTCCTGCAAAGGAGACATGGGAGAGACAGGTTTGATCACTAGGTTGGGAAGATCTCTTGGAGGCAGGCATGGCAAATCACTCCAGTATTCTTGCCTAGAGAATCCTATGGACAGAGAAGCTTGGTGGCCTATGGTCCATAGGGTTATCTACCAGATTTAAATCTTTGTTGAGTTGTTGATTCTGTGGAACAATACAATGAATGAAATTCCAAGAAGGAACACTAATGTCAAAAAATTTCCTATAAACCTTCAGAGTCACTTGTAAGTAGTATTTAATTATTTGAATTATTTAATGTATAGAATTTCATTCTATGAAAAATAATATTTCTACTTTGTTAGAATAGTTCTGAAAGGGCTTCCTAGGTGATGTCAGAAGACGGAAAAGCCAGAAACTTTTTGGCTATAGTGCCTTTTATTTTGCAAATCAGTTCTTCAACAATGAAATCAATAACTTGCTTTTCTTCTGAATTTTTACATGCCTATGAAAACCTGATTTTCTATGCATATGAAAGTTTCACTTTATTACAAAAATTTGCACCTTATGAACTAATGTTATAGAATATTTATATTTTCTGATGAGGTAATGAATTACTCACCAGGGAACTAATTTCTTTTTATGCTTCCATTTAGATTTTTCTTTCAATGTTACTTCTGTTAAGGACTACACCTGTGCTTTAAAGATCTTTAATAGTACTTTTTAAAAGAGTAATAAAAGGAAGAGGGATCAATTATAGTTCACAGGAAACATGCTAAATCAATTCTTGCCTGAGGGTAAGCCCAGTCTGCCCTTTGTACACAAGGCAGCATAGAGCTGGGGCTGATCATTACCTTAAAATAATACTTTCAGAAATGTACAACTAGACACAATTCAACAAAAAATAGCTTCTAATAGAGTATTGGATGATCCTCCCAGACCCCAAGTTACTCTAAATATGTTAAATTTTCTGCACAGAGCTGGACTTAATATTCCATGAGGCACAAACTACATCTGACTTGTTCACTGCTATACTCTTAATTCTTAGGATAGCATCTTACTCATTGTAGACACACAATAAATGATGTTTGAAAGAAATAATAAATTAGTTCTTTCACATATTAATAATTTGAAATACTATTAAAATTTAACAACTTAAATATGAATATTAATAATTTGAAGTGATACATATTATCTCTGAGCTTTCCAGGTGACTCAGTGGTAAAGAAACCATCTGCCAGGCAGGAAATGTGTGTTAGATCCCCTTGTGGAGAAGATCCCCTGGAGAAGAAAATGGCTACCCACTCCAATATTGCTGCCTGGGAAATCCTGTGGACAGAGGAGACTGGTCCACGGGGGTTGCAAAGACATGACTCAGTATTAAGCAACAGCACTCTACACAGCAATAATAAAAAATATTTATACGGTGCCTAAATTTACTTTTCATATCTCTTTATTAAAATATGCATAAATAAATAAATAGTAAATTCTTATAGAATATATCATGATATCAAAGTTCATTAGCTGTTTTTTAATCAACAATTTCTAAATGTTTTAACAAGTAACATTTTTTGTTCCACCTACTGTGTATGTATATTTTTTAATTGAGTTTTCAGTGGACTTATTTCATACTCA
>SJYT01008444.1:218382-232100 GCA_006410635.1 Cephalophus harveyi | reverse complement strand
AGGGACTCTCAGGAGTCTTCTCCAACACCACAGTTCAAAAGCATCAATTCTTCGGCGCTCAGCCTTCTTCACGGTCCAACCCTCACATCCATACATGACCACAGGAAAAAACATAGCCTTGACTAGACGGACCTTAGTCAGCAAAGTAATGTCTCTGCTTTTGAATACGCTATCTAGGTTGGTCACAACTTTTCTTCCAAGGAGTAAGCATCTTTTAATTTCATGGCTGCAGTCACCATCTGCAGTGATTTTGGAGCCCCAAAAAATAAAGCCTGACACTGTTTCCACTGTTTCCCCATTGATTTCCCATGAAGTGATGGGACCGGATGCCAACTTTTTTGCTCCCCTCTTTCACTTTCATCAAGAGGCTTTTGAGTTCCTCTTCACTTTCTGCCATAAGGGTGGTGTCATCTGCATATCTGAGGTTATTGATATTTCTCCCGGCAATCTTGATCCCAGCTTGTGTTTCTTTTAAATGGCTTCAAATATTGACATTTACCACATATATAACACATATCATGATCACCATTATCATATTATTTTTTATATTTAAAAAATTTACAAATCTGACAAACTAAAAGAAGCATTAAAATATAAAAAAATAATTAGTAAATCATCTTCATTAGTTAGGTTTGCCTTGTCATATGTGCTACGGATATCATTTGAGGATGTAGTAATGAACTTATTTTTCTTTGAAATAATAATGTGGAAAATTCTATTTTCTTAATTATTCAGAAAGATTTGGGAAAAGTTGTCATTAAATATTAAAAATTTGAAAGTCTCAAATATCGTCCAAGACTTTAAAGCTTGGTTTGTAGGTATCCAACCACTAGGTATACATTTAACAGACTGTTTCAAAGCCTTTAGTGATTTTTGATGGTTTGGTTGTCAGTAGATTTAAGCATCACTTGGCATAGGAAAGAATATTATTTTGCTAGAGGATTTAGGCTGAAAAATGGACAGTCTGAGGAACTCACTTGAAATCTATCACAGTAAATTAACACTCTCTTTTTCTTCTTTTAAAAGGATAAAATGCTCTGAGAATTACTGCCTTATTTTTTCAAGATGGCATAAATATGAGTGATCTATCCCAGCTTAGTACAAATAAAACTTGGTAATAAACATAACTTAAGCTAAACAAGACCAAAATTTGGTGGCTCAGAGGTTAAAGCATCTGCCTCCAATGCTGGAGACCTGGGTTCAATCCCTGGGTTGGGAAGATCCCCTGGAGAAGGAAATGGCAACCCACTCCAGTGTTCTTGCCTGGAGAATCCTATGGATGGAGGAGCCTGGTGGGCTACAGTCCATGGAGTCGCAAAGAGTTGGACACGACTGAGCGACTTCACCTTCACCTTCAATAGTATATTCATCTTTTGATAGCTGAGGCCATGAAACTGGAAATCGATGAATCTTCAGTTTCCATGCCAAAATTAAAAAAATAAAAATTCTAACAGATCAACAGATGAAAAACTTACTGACTCCAAGATTCAGTTTGGGTGAACAGCATAATAGAGTATAACCATAAACTCTTCATTCAATGATATTCCTCAATGTCAAACATTCAGTTCAGTTCAGTTCAGTTGCTCAGTCATGTTAGACTCTTTGAGACCCTATGACTCACAACACGCTAGGCCTTCCTGTCCATCACCAACTCCCAGAGTTCACTCAAACTCATGTCCATCGAGTCAGTGATGCCATCCAGCCATCTCATCCTCTGTCATCCTCTTCTCCTCCTACCCCCAATCCCTCCCAGCATCAGGGTCTTTTCCACTGAGTCAACTCTTCACGTGAGGTGGCCAATGTATTGGAGTTTCAACCTCAGCATCAGTCCTTCCAATGAACACCCAGGACTAATCTCCTTTAGGATGGACTGGTTGGATCTCCTTGCAGTCCAAGGGACTCAAGAATCTTCTCCAACACCACAGTTCAAAAGCATCAATTCTTTGGCGCTCAGCTTTTTTCACAGTCCAACTCTCACATCCATACACGACCACTGGAAAAACCATAGCCTTGACTAGATGGACCTTTGTTGGCAAAGTAATCTCTCTGCTTTTCAATATACTATTTAGATTGGTCATAACTTTCCTTCCCAGGAGTAAGCCTCTTTTAATTTCATGGCTGAGAAAATAAATGTGTCTTACTGATCAAAACCAAAAACTGATATAGTAATCTGGAATATCCTTTGGTTACTTAAAAAAAGCTAATATAATGTATACTTGAATTAGATTTTAAACATACATAATTCCCTGCAAATATTAGTTTTTAGCTGTTTTAACTCAAAACTATCGTTGGTTAGGTATGAGAAATATGCCACCCTTAGAATTTGGAGTTCAATCACACCATGGGAAATATGTGTCCAAGATGGTGAAAAGCATGTCCCAAAATTAAACTAAATATCTACCATTATTAATAGATGCTTTAATTGCTAAAAAAATAAGTTAAAATGTGCATTCATTTTTTATTTACAACTTATGGAATATTGTTGTTATTTAGTCTCTAAGACATGTCCAATTCTTTGTAACCCCATGAATTGCAGCATGCCAGGCTTCTCTTTCCTTCTCTATCTCCCTGAGTTTGCCCATTGAGCTAGTGATGCCATCCAACCGTCTCATTCTCTGTCACCTCCTTCTCCTCTTGCACTCAATCTTTCCCTGCATCCGAGTCTTTTCCAATGAGTTGTCTCTTCACATCAGTTGGCCAAAATGCTGGAGCTTCAGCTTCAGCATCAGTCCTTCCAATGAATATGCAGAGTTGATTTCCTTTAAGTTTGAGTTGATTTCCTTGATGTTCAAGTGATTCTCAAATGTCTTTTCAGCACCACAGTTCAAAAAACATCAGTTCTTCAGCACTCAGCCTTCTTTATGGTCCAACTCTCACAACCATACATGACTACTGAAAAAAACATAGCTTTGACTATATGGAATTTTTCTGGCAGAGTGATGTTTCTGATTCTTAATACACAGTCCAGGTTTGTCATAGCTTTTCTTCCATAGGAGAAGTATGAATATAATATTCCATATATTATATAGATATATATAGATTTTGATTAGTTATTGATTTGAAAGAAAGAAGCAAACATATAAAACACACTGGAGTTGATGGACAAGAACTAATCAAAAAATATTAATTGGTGTGATAAGACAGTCAAATAATACATGTATTCATTCTCTAACAAAATGGTGAGCATCTTTTCAAGTAGGTATCTATAGAAAGAGTTTGTTCCCCTTAAATCTCTATACTATATGAAATATTATATCTATATTTTGATAATATATGAAATATTATATAGATTTAAAGGAGAACAAACATCCTATGGAAGAAAAGCTATGACAAACATAGACAGTGTATTAAAAAGCAGAGACATCACTTTGCCAATAAAGGTCCAAATAGTTAAAGCTATGGTTTTCTAGTAGTTATGTATAGATATGAGGGTTGGACCATAAAGAATGCACCAGTGTGTTTTATATTTTTGCTTCTTTTTTTTCAATGTAAATCTTTAGAAAGAATAGAGCACTCAAATAGTTCATTGTAAAAGTAACACAAATTGTATTTAGAAGCTACTGTTTATTATTAAAACATGTGAAGAAAAAGAAGGAATTGTTTCCTATAGCAAAACCACCAAAATAAAGATTTTGGGCAGAAAAGTAAAATTTTTATCATCATTTTAGCCAAATGATGATAATATAGCATAATAAGAATTTAGCATAACAACCATTTAGCATAATAATTATTCTCTTTATAAAAAAAAAAAAAAAAAAACATGGTAAAACCATATGGAAAAACAAAACTGAATTAAGCAACAGACCTGGAGTGCATTTTTGGCTCACCTTCTCTTCCTAAGTGGCCCCCTTCCTTCCCATCTGGCTCATAGGGCTCACATGTCCCCAGAACTATCCAGACATGGACCTCTCCCCACCCCCTGGGTCAGCGAGTTGCCCTTCATGCTGTTTCTTATGGACCTGGACAACACTGGTTGGCTTGGAGACTGGTCTCCAGCCAAAATAACATTTGTGGCTGGAAAAGCACATTGGCCTCCTTGACCTTGAGCAGTACTGAGCCCTGTCTGGGAAGCTGGCTGAAAAAGTGGCTGGCTATGTATGAAACATCAAGCCTTCTCTTAGATTTGGATGCCACCTCTGGATGCCACCTGTTCCTAACAGGATGGGGTGGAGGCAGGGACTTGGAGCCATGAGGGAGATAAAGGACAACATGCAGTTTGAAAAGATCTTCATCTGCATCAGACCTCTGATGTCATATGGTCACTGTGAGGTCCAAAAGTGCAGTGGGGTAAAGAAATACCAGGGCCTAGTCTGTTAAATGCATTATCCTCACCAGGGACTAGCTGCTGATCTTAGAGGACCTGCTCACTGATGACAAGAACATTGAGCCCAAGAAAAGATCCTGAGCTTGTAGCACATCTTGTTTACCTACAGCCATAGTCAAATTTCCCAATCAGCCACTGTCAGTCTTAATTAATTTAAATAATAAATTAATCAAGACCAGTCAACACCTGGTTCTGTTGGAGAAAGCTACTCCCCTGGAGGGAGATTACACAGCAAGTTGGTAGCCTCACAAAGGTCCTAAAGGAGCTTGAAGTTCCTCAAGGAATAAGCCAAGGGGCTGCCACGGTAAATAGTAGCTGAAGGAAAGAAAAGCAAGAAGGCAGGGAATCCTACCACATCAGAGACTGGATGCTGTGGATCACGGAGATATAATTTTTGTTGTTGTTTAGTCCCTAAGTCTTTTGAATATAATCTTTCTCCTCTTGCTAACACATTATTACTACATTAATAATAAAGTGTCTTGCATAAGAAAAGCATTTTTGTTTCTTTCCTGAGCCCTTTATTGGAGAAGGAAATGGCAATCCACTCCAGTATTCTTGTCTGGAGAACTCCATGGGCAGAGGAGCTTGGTGGGCTATAGCTCATGGGGTCACAAAGAGTTGGACATGACTAACGTTAAGTCCCTAAGTCATGTCCAACTCTTGTGTCACCCCATGGATTGTAGCCTGCCAAGTTCCTCTGCCGATGGAATTTTCCAGGCAAGAATGTTGGAGGTGGTTGTCATGCCCTTCCAGGGGATCTTCTCAAACCAAAAATCAAGCCCATGTTTTCTGCTTGCCAGGCATATTCTTTACCACTGAGTCACTTGGAAAGCCCAGAGAGATATGATACTTCTTTGCTTTCCTAGACTCAGCCATTTAGTACTTTCCAAGTTGGTGGCACCTGGTGCATAACTGGCATGGAAATGCTATGTAAAATCAGTCAGGGATCTTTTAATTTTTTAAAGATTTATTTGTTTATTTATTTTTGGTTCTGCTTGGTCTTCATTGCTATGCACAGACTTTAATTGTGGCTATCGGGAGGGGGGGGAGGTAGATGTGTATAAGAGACAGCATATGTATACAAGATTTTTACATGATTCATTTAATAAAACTAGAATCTTTTATAATTATATGCTTAACTTATGTTTATAGTATTCAATATTTTTAGCTATCAATCTATCATAGATAAAGGAAGTATTTGCACAATTTCTGAAATGCCAAGGACCTGATACAGAATAACATTTCTTGTTAACATTTCTTGAAGCCTTTCCCTGGGTTTGACTCAGGTGTTTTTACACACATTAGTACAGCATCCCTATGAAATAGGTAAAATATTGTTCTTATTTTATAGATGAGAAATTGAAGACACAATAAGATTAAATGTCTTGCACAAAGTCACTCAGTGAATGAATTGTAGATCTTGAATTTTGAATTTTTGAACACAAGTATGAAACATTTTGTCCCACTGCCTTAGATTAAACTGATAAATATCACTTTACTGGAAAAAATATATCATCCAAAATTTAAGGTAATTTTTTTCAAAAGTGATTTTTTTTTTTTTTAAGCAACAAAGAAAACAGATACATGGGCCTTAGTTTAAGCTTAAATATAATGTGGAAAAGAAAAGTGAAAGTGTTAGTCACTCAGTCATGTCTGACTCTTTGCGACCCCATGGATGGCAGCCCACCAGTCTCCTCTGTCCATGGGATTTCCCAGGCAAGAATCCTGGAGTGGGTTGTCATTCCCTTCTCCTAGGGGTCTTCCCAACCCAGAGATTGAATCTGGCTATCCTGCATTGCAGAGCAGATTCTTTACCATCCGAGCCATCAGAGAAGCCATAAATATCAATTGTTGTTGTCATTGTTGTCTAGTCACTAAGTCTTGTCCAATTCTTTTGTGACCCCCATGGACTGTCCTGGAGTGAGTAGCCATCCCTACTCCAGGGGATCATCCCAACTCAGGGATCGAACCCAAGTCTCTTGCATTTCCTGCAGTGGCAGGTGGATTCTTTACCACTGAGGCACCAGGGAAGCCAGATAAATATTAAACATGAGCCAAATATGTAAAGTGCATCAGAAGTATAAAGTTCAAGGCTAATGGAAAACATTATAATATTTTTATCACCACACTTAGGTTTTCCTCTAAATTTGCAGACAATGGAGGTGATTTATTTTGCTCTACACCTTACATTATCAGATTACTAGTCAGGTATTTGATAAAGTTTCTTTTCACTGAAGGAAGATGTCTTCCACTTTTTCCAAAGGAAATGTTACTGAAAGTGCAGCTCTGTTTTAGTTCTTTATTGACTAGATTTTCTTATGGCAGAAAAATATATGCTCCCAGTTATTTGATCAGTAAGATCATTTACATTTTAAAATACAAAAGCCCCCTAGTTATCTGTCAAGTTGGTTCTGAAACAGCATGAGTCGTTAATTGTTATGCATAAATGGACTTTATGAATATGCTAAAATGACATAAGATTTAACATTTATGACTGCTTATGCATTTGTATTTTTAATGTTTCTGTTCATTTCCTGTGCAACCTTTACTTTATAACTTCATACAGAAGAGAATTAATGTTTGTGAGGTTTTTGTGTCAGAGATAATATATGAACAAAAACCTGTTTGCTGACCTCTCTCTTTTTCTCTTAAGAACATGTTAGAATGAAAAATTCAAATGAATAAGAATCTTTTACATTCATCATTAGACTTTGTTCTGTGACTATTTTTAGTATGAAAAGGTATGTTTCCATAAGATAAAGAGCTCAAGACTTTCATAAATTTATGTAAAATCTAGTATTCTTAAGGACATGTCAAACAAATACTCAAGAAAAACCCACTTATGTCTTACTTATTACTCATCAATTTAGCCATCTTATTTGTTATTAATTCAATAACTTTAATTTTTGCCCTCTCTTTCTGACAGGTGTGAAGTAACTTTGAATGTAGGAGTCCACATGATGACATTGACTTAGAAATGTCACTTTTATTATAACCATTTCATGAGTACTGCCTGATTATCTGTTAAAATAACATTGTCAACTACAAATGGACTTATGCTTTATACCTTTTAACATTTATTTAACTATCCTAATTTTATTTTAAAATGATGTTAATCTAAGAGTCAGATGTTGGGCAGTTGACAATCTCACATATGGTTTAAATGAAGGGGAATTCTGATAAAGATGATAAGCAGTAAGCACTCTTTTCACAGCTCCTTTTATAAAATTCTTTGAAATGAATGGACGAAAATAGAAATTAAGAAGGAAATGTACCCACATTTGAATTAGATAATTGTTGTCAATAATGTAAATTGTGAAGGACAAAAGTTGCCAAATAAGTAAATATAGCCAAAAAATAAAAGGGAAGCACCAATTTGACATATATATTATTAGACTTTCCTTCAGGGCTGACTCTGCCTTTGTGATAGGGGATTCCATCTCTTTGTAGAGAAAATCTGTGACATTAACATACTCAGCATGTCTTTTTCTAAAACTTGCTTTATTTTATTTATTTTTATTTTCCCATTCAAGAAATTTCACACCTGAAAAAAAAAAAAAAAAAAAAAAACAGCACAAATTAACATCTAAGTACCCAGTTTAAGGTGGCTCAGACGGTAAAGCGTCTGTCTGCAATGCAGGAGACCTGGGTTCAATCCCTGAGTTGGGGAGATCCCCTGGAGAACGAAATGGTAGCCCACTCCAGTATTCTTGCCTGGAAAATCCCATGGACCGCAGAGCCTGGTAGGCTACCGTCCATGGGGTCGCAAAGAGTTGGACACGACTGAGCGACTTCACTTTCACTTTCACCCAGTTTAAACTCGATAAAATTCAAGCTATGTGAGGTGAAAAAGAGGATCCAGTTTAGGAATATCTGCAGCATCTATCTTAGGTATCTAGGAGTTCTAGATACAAATGTTTACATTTAATAATAACCATTAAACTCATCAATATTTTCTCATCTTTAACAACAAGCATATATTCTACGGATAAATTGAGGAAATGCATCTGTGTGTAAAATATGTAGATTCTTTGAAAGAATATCTTATTTAGTATAAGAAAGAAAATATAATTTCAGAGCTCTTTTCATTGATTAAAACAATTAAAGGTTAAATAAAGTAAAAGTGAAGTCGCTCAGTTGTGCCGGACTCTTTGTAGCCTGCCAGGCTCCTCTGTTCATGGAATTCTACAGGCAAGAATACTGAAGTGGATTGCCATTTCCTTCTCCAAAAGGTAAAATAACCAGCTCTCAACTGGTTGTTCATGCCAGATTAGTTCATGATGGTGAAAGACACACTTATTCATATTTCAAGCATATGTTACTAAGACTTTTAAACTATATTTCAGAAATTCCTAGAGGCACAAAATATTGCTGAAAATTGTGAATACCTTATATGTTTGATCACAAGGCATGTGAGAAGTAGTGTCTGAATAAATAGCTGGAAAATTAGGATATGATCAATGTGAAGGGACTCTAACATCATAATAAATACTTTGCATATTTTTCCTATAATTAAATGGGAATATTGAAAAGTTTTTATGTAGGAGAATGACACAACTGTGCTTTACAAAGATGATGGAGAGGAGGATATAATTAATTGATTAAAGGAAGGACACACACTAGAAGCCAGAAGAACTGCTGTAGGCCATTGCAATACTATTCTTTATGAAACAGTTGCATCTAGACTCTAACAGATAGGCTGAGTATGAAACAAATGTTGCAGAGGCAAAAAACAATTGATGAAAATAGGAAACTAAATCCCGCTGAGGCTGATCTTTGAGTTGTGCTGTTGTGGTTGACTCTAGCTATATTAAGCTTGTGCTTTGATGAAATATCCAATTATTAAAAAAAAAAAATGTAACTGGCTACTATAATGGAGAAGGCAATGGCAACCCACTCCAATGCTCTTGCCTGGAAAATCCCATGGATGTGGACAGAGGAGCCTGGTAGGCTGCAGTCAGTGGGGTTACTAGGAGTCACACACGATTTAGCGACTTTACTTTCACTTTTCACTTTCACTTTTCACTTTCCTGCATTGGAGAAGGAAATGGCAACCCAGTCCAGTATTCTTGCCTAAAGAATCCCAGGGACAGGGAGCCTGATAGGCTGTCATCTATGGGGTCACACAGAGTCGGACACGACTGAAGCAACTTAGCAGCAGCAGCATGAGATAGCCTTTCATGAAGTTCTAGGACAGAGGAGCCTGGTGGGTGCAGTCCATGGGGTCACAAAGAGTCAGACATGACTGAGAAACTAAGCACAGCACACAGCAAAGAAAGAAAGATAAACAAGAAGGGGGAAATCATACAACATTTCTCATACAACATCCAGTTTCATGATCACACAAAAATCAACAGTGTGTATCTAAAAGTTCACGCTATATAAGATAAAATGAAAGCAACATTTAGGGAGGAAATATTTAACAGTTTTAACAAAAACATTACTCAATAATATAAACCATATCTACAAAGTATTTTTATAGACAAGTCCACAAATTAAAAAAAAAAAAAAAAACATGGTAAAACCATATGGAAAAACAAAACTGAATTAAGCAACAGACCTGGAGTGCATTTTTGGCTCACCTTCTCTTCCTAAGTGGCCCCCTTCCTTCCCATCTGGCTCATAGGGCTCACATGTCCCCAGAACTATCCAGACATGGACCTCTCCCCACCCCCTGGGTCAGCGAGTTGCCCTTCATGCTGTTTCTTATGGACCTGGACAACACTGGTTGGCTTGGAGACTGGTCTCCAGCCAAAATAACATTTGTGGCTGGAAAAGCACATTGGCCTCCTTGACCTTGAGCAGTACTGAGCCCTGTCTGGGAAGCTGGCTGAAAAAGTGGCTGGCTATGTATGAAACATCAAGCCTTCTCTTAGATTTGGATGCCACCTCTGGATGCCACCTGTTCCTAACAGGATGGGGTGGAGGCAGGGACTTGGAGCCATGAGGGAGATAAAGGACAACATGCAGTTTGAAAAGATCTTCATCTGCATCAGACCTCTGATGTCATATGGTCACTGTGAGGTCCAAAAGTGCAGTGGGGTAAAGAAATACCAGGGCCTAGTCTGTTAAATGCATTATCCTCACCAGGGACTAGCTGCTGATCTTAGAGGACCTGCTCACTGATGACAAGAACATTGAGCCCAAGAAAAGATCCTGAGCTTGTAGCACATCTTGTTTACCTACAGCCATAGTCAAATTTCCCAATCAGCCACTGTCAGTCTTAATTAATTTAAATAATAAATTAATCAAGACCAGTCAACACCTGGTTCTGTTGGAGAAAGCTACTCCCCTGGAGGGAGATTACACAGCAAGTTGGTAGCCTCACAAAGGTCCTAAAGGAGCTTGAAGTTCCTCAAGGAATAAGCCAAGGGGCTGCCACGGTAAATAGTAGCTGAAGGAAAGAAAAGCAAGAAGGCAGGGAATCCTACCACATCAGAGACTGGATGCTGTGGATCACGGAGATATAATTTTTGTTGTTGTTTAGTCCCTAAGTCTTTTGAATATAATCTTTCTCCTCTTGCTAACACATTATTACTACATTAATAATAAAGTGTCTTGCATAAGAAAAGCATTTTTGTTTCTTTCCTGAGCCCTTTATTGGAGAAGGAAATGGCAATCCACTCCAGTATTCTTGTCTGGAGAACTCCATGGGCAGAGGAGCTTGGTGGGCTATAGCTCATGGGGTCACAAAGAGTTGGACATGACTAACGTTAAGTCCCTAAGTCATGTCCAACTCTTGTGTCACCCCATGGATTGTAGCCTGCCAAGTTCCTCTGCCGATGGAATTTTCCAGGCAAGAATGTTGGAGGTGGTTGTCATGCCCTTCCAGGGGATCTTCTCAAACCAAAAATCAAGCCCATGTTTTCTGCTTGCCAGGCATATTCTTTACCACTGAGTCACTTGGAAAGCCCAGAGAGATATGATACTTCTTTGCTTTCCTAGACTCAGCCATTTAGTACTTTCCAAGTTGGTGGCACCTGGTGCATAACTGGCATGGAAATGCTATGTAAAATCAGTCAGGGATCTTTTAATTTTTTAAAGATTTATTTGTTTATTTATTTTTGGTTCTGCTTGGTCTTCATTGCTATGCACAGACTTTAATTGTGGCTATCGGGAGGGGGGGGAGGTGCTAATTGCGATGCATGGGCTTCTTATTTCAGTGGTTTCTCTTGTTACAGAATACAGGCTTCAGGTGCATGGGCTTCAGCAGTTGCAGCTCTGGGGCTCAGTGGTTGTTGCTTATGGGCTCCGGAGCACTGGCTCAGTAGTTCCGGCACATGGGACTTAGATCCTCCATGGCATGTGTGAACTTCCTAGAGGAGGGATCAACTTCTTGAACCCCGCATTGGCAGGCAGATTCTAAACCACTAGACTACCAGGGAAGCCCCAAGAAATTTTAAATTGAAAAAAAAAATTATCTTAAATAAGTTGAAACTAAATTTTCAGTGCTTCATTCTTCACTCATAGAAAAGTAGACGCCGTGATACTATTTGTCAAGGAATTTATACATCCAATCAGAAACTTATTGAGAATAAAACAACATCTCAAGAAAAAATTAGAGTGAGATATTAACAAAATTTCTGTTCCAAAAGAAGTAGGCTATATTTTGGTGAAAGGAGAGAAATACCCATTTGAAAGTTGATTCATATAACTGAAAAGACTAAGGGTGGGGCAAGCTTTAAGCTTGGCCAAATGTTGTGTGCAGTAAATGAAATTAAATTATTTCATATTTGCATGAAATAATTGGGTCCTTTAGGTTGACTTCGATCCCAAATTCTGCATGATTCATGTTGCTGTTCCTTGCTGATATCAAATTATTATTTTTCACCTATGTCTTTAAATGTTATATTTCATTTTTATCTAAATTATTCAATGAATCTTTTAATGTAGTGTATTTAACTTTGCAGAAAATTATTTATCTGTGGTCTATTGACCATACATCACATGTTTTACAAAAGCATGAAAAATATCTGAAAATATCGTAAATTTTGGAGGCCAGGGTAGTGTGATAAATATACTTTAAGACCTTGCTAATCCAGGTACCTTGTTATAGCTGATGATACAACAGTAAATGTGACAATATTTATTAATATGTACTGCATAAATTTTTCAGTGCTGTGAAATTTGACAGACTATTTGGGACTCACAAAATAAAGGACCCTTGACTCTGAGGAACTTAAGGAAAACCACAGATAACTTAATGCTTGATCTGAGACTAGAAAAAGAGAACAGAAGGGAAGGAAAGGGAAGAAGAAAAGAAGAATAGCAACAAATGAAGAATATAGTAAGAATTCATTACTGATAATATCTAGGTTAATACACTGCTTTTACTAGCTTCATAATGTTATTTATTAACTCAGTGTTTAAAAATACAGTTTATGAATTTATGCTCATTACTTAGCTATATCCTAAACTATTAAGATTTATCTTCAATTAAAAAAAAAAAAAAACCTAAAATTTGCTCCCAAAACCCAAAAAGTCATTCATGCAGTGACCAATATAATTTTATTGATATTTGATAAATATCTGATAAATTGCTATTTGGTGAACTATAGGGAAAATAGTTCAGTGATAATGAGAAAACATCTGGAGATTAAGATATGATTTTCTTTTTAAACTCTCCACCAGAAAAAACAATAATGACTGCCAAATCTGAATATATTTTGCTCAGAATTGCTCAATAATGATGTAGTTTATTGATATTTTGTGTACTTTATTTCCTTTACCTTAGATATTTTCTGTTTTAGCCTCCCTCAAGCTGCAATTTTTGAAGAAAATTCCTTAGAATAATATTATGCAAACTATTTTACAACAGGGTGATATTTTCATTCTATAAAAATTATTTATATGAAAAGCAGAGACATTGCTTTGCCAACAAAGGTCCATCTAGTCAAGGCTATGGTTTTTTCAGCCTTTGACTGTGTGGATCACAATAAACTGTGGAAAATTCTGAAAAAGATGGGAATACCAGACCACCTAACCTGCCTCTTGAGAAATCTATATGCAGGTCAGGAAGCAACAGTTCGAACTGGACATGGAACAACAGACTGGTTCCAAATAGGAAAAGGAGTCCGTCAAGGCTGTATATTGTCACCCTGCTTATTTAACTTCTATGCAGAGTACATCATGAGAAACGCTGGACTGGAAGAAACACAAGCTGGAATCAAGATTGCCAGGAGAAATATCAATAACCTCAGATATGCAGGTGACACCACCCTTATGGCAGAAAGTGAAGAGGAACTCAAAAGCCTCTTGATGAAAGTGAAAGAGGAGAGCAAAAAAGTTGGCTTAAAGCTCAACATTCAGAAAACAAAGATCATGGCATCTGGTCCCATCACTTCATGGGAAATAGATGGGGCAACAGTGGAAACAGTGCCAGACTTTATTTTTT